>BPLS01022578.1:0-17071 GCA_019656275.1 Rhododendron kiyosumense
ATTGGAAGAAACACAATAGAGATTTCCTTTAGAGAAAGACCACTAAGCAAAAAGGGGAGAACACAGAATATTGTTGGTGGGTTGGTGTGGTGTAAATTATCAGGTGTTTTGCACCCCTTGATAGGGTCAATGCACATTTTAATGGGTTCATTTGTGATCTACTCCAAACTTGTAGTGCAATGCTACTAGCAGATTTTTTTTTCCTCCATGGGGTCGCATGACCCCACATGACTGAATGTGGCGTCACCACTGGGTGCTCAATATATAGGAGCGGAGTTTAGTTCATTGAGATTTATTTCATATTATGTTGTCGAGCAATTACTAGTCCATGCATATGGTAGATTTGGATAAACAAGTAAATGTGAAGTCACGGTGAATTTCGATTATGAACCATGATTCTATAAGGCTCTTAAATCGGGGAAAAAAATTTAATAAATCGATCCAACATAGACTATTTTAGTTACGCATGTATTTAAATGATCAAAAGCAATTAATACTATACGCTATCCTATTTTTGGTGAAAACTTAGGCCCCATTCTGGAACGCAAAAAAAGCCTTTTGTTTTTTAAGAAGGCAATTTCAAACTCAAAAATTATGGGCTTATTGAAATCTAAAAATATGTAATATAAATTTTGTTTGAAACATCTCATTGAGATCTTTTATACAATGCAAAAAAAATTGAAAAATTAATTTTCATTTACATTATTTTTTAGTTTAAAAATGTGAAATAAATTACTTATTTTTTAAGAAGATTTCTAGGGATGCAGAGTGAGGCAAACTCACTGCACAATGCAGCCCCACTAAAACGCCACCATTTTGGGCAATTTTAGTAAAACACCCATGAGCCCACTTCTCTCCCTCTTTGCCTATATTCTTTCTCCTGTACCCGATTCATTTTCTCTCTCTCTCTCTCTCACACTGACCCTTATACCCACTTGGCTTGCTTTCTTCTCCAAGAAATAAATACAGTGAAGGAGTAAAATTTTACATTGAAGACTTCAATTTATGAATCGGGCTGATATTGAAAAAAATAAGAGAGTTTTATTTTGAAGACTTGCCTTGTTCTCTTTAATTTTTCAAAAAAAAATTTTCAAAAAATACCCCCTAAATTCCTCTTATTTTCAATATTTCTCTCTCCATCTCTCTTATTTTTTAGGGGTTATTTTTTAAAAAGTGAAGAGAATAAGGCAAGTCTTCAAAAGAAAACTCTCTTATTTTTTTCAATATCAGCCCGATTCAGAGTCTTCAATGTAAAATTTTTAGCTTGATGACCAAAATTGATTAGAGATTAGGGGGAAAATTTTCGAGTCTGGATTGAGGCTCCGTTCTAGAAAGAAAAATAAGTACTTATTTTTTAAGAAGGCAATTTTAAGCTCAAAAATCATGTGCTTACGCAAAATAATTTTTCTATAAATATAGATTTTGTTTGATAGATCTTATTGAGATCTTTTATACGGTGAAAAAAAAAATTGAAAAATTATTTTTCATTTACATTATTTTTGAGTTTAAATATGTGAAATAAATACTTATTTTTTAAGGTGTTCTGAAACGGAGCCCGAGTACTCCCTCACTGTATTTATTTCTTGGAGAAGAAAACAAACCAAGAGGGTAGAAGGGGTCAGAGTGGGTGGAAGGGCCAGAGTCAGAGACAGAGAGAGAGAGAGAGAGAGAGAGAGAGAGAGAGAGAATCGGATACAGGAGAAAGAACATAGGCAAAGAGGGAGAGAAGTGGGCTCATGCGTGTTTTACTTAAATTGCCCAAAACGGTGTCGTTTTGGTGGGGCTGCATTGTGCAATGAGTTTGTCTCACTGTAGGGACTCCGCATCCGGTTTCTGGATTGGGGCCTTAGTTAATTTTCATTGCTCTAACAACAAAAAGGGGAAATAGATTGCTTCTTTAAGGAAATTGATTTTAGCACTTCAAAAATTGATGGAGTGGCTCCAAAACGATGTCGTTTTGTGTATCAATACAGTCTAATTTTGAAACCCCTCAATTAATTTTTGGAGTGTTAAAATCACAATCGTTCTTTAATTACTAGCACTGTTTCAACAAGAAACAAAACTACCCCGGTTGGCAATCGAATAAATTTGACAGGCATTTAATTGGATGAGTCATAAGATAAGTTCGAGTCGCATAAAGTGCGTGCGCAGGAGTAGGAGTACGAGCACAAGAGTAATAGCATGTTCCAAATTCCTGAGAAACAGAGAGAGCAGAGCAGAGCAAACCCCACCCCACCTGGCGTCATTGAATAAGATAAGAGGTTTTGTTGGCATTCCGTCTCCGTGAACAATAATTATTCAATAACTTATGCCTTGTTCCTTTCACGATTCAAAAAGAACTTTTTAAAAAATTCTCTCTAGATTTCTCTAGATTCTCTCTATTTTTAACATTTCTCTCTCTATCTTTCTCTACTTATTACCCCTATTATTTTTCAAAAAATTTTTAAACTCTAATCCAAACAAAGCATAACACTTACTCCCTCCGTTCGAAATTAGATGTCAATTTTTGATATCCGTATTGATTTCAATTCTTTATATCTATGAATCTCAAAAAATATGTAATATGGATCTTGTTTGATAATTTTCAATTAATTATATTATGCAAAGTTTTTAAACCTATGAAAAACATTATTGATTGAAAGATATAAGCGACGAAAAATGACATGAGTTTCAAAAATTGTCATCCATTTTGGGACGGAGGGGGTACATCTTTTGGAGGAACCCACACGTACTGAAGATATAATGTGTGTGAAAACCAAAATAAATATGAATAAATTTATATAAATATTTGTGATTATAAAATGATTGTTCTATCAATCCCGGTGGTAGAGAAAGGGAATGGGGTCCATCAAATGGATTTTTCCATACCCTAGTAAAAGTTTGATGTGGGTCGAAACTCAGAAAGGACGCCTAGTCTAGAGATTTCCTTTAGAGAAAGACCACTAAGCAAAAAGGGGGGAACACAGAATATTGTTGGGGGGCTGGTGTAAATTATCAGGTGTTTTGCACCCATTGATAGGGTCAATGCACATTTTAATGGGTTCATTTGTGATCCACTCCAAACTTGTAGTGCAATGCTACTAGCAGATTTTTTTCCCTCCATGGGGTCATGCGACCCCACATGACTGAATGTGGCGTCACCACTGGGTGCTCAACTCATAGGAGCGGAGTTTTTTTTTTATTACAATCGTCATACATCAGCGGAGGTTAGTAGGAGAGTTAGCACGGGGAATCCAGAAACTATCTATAGCTTGGGACCCCAGGGTATTGGCCCAGCAGGGGTCAAACCCAGGACTTTCCCCTTAGGGGAGAAATGAGAGATGACAAACCAACTGCGTTGGGCAGTGGTTGTCATAGGAGCGGAGTTTAGTTCATTGAAATTTATTTCATATTATGCTGTCGAGCAATTACTAGTCCATGCATATGGTAGATTTGGATAAACAGGTAAATGTGAAGTCACGGTGAATTCCAATTATGAACCACGATTCTATAAGGCTCTTAAATCGGGGGGAAAAAATTTAATAAATCGATCCAACATAGACTATTTTAGTTACACATGTATTTAAATGATCAAAAGCAATTAAGATACGCTATCCTTTTTTTGGTGAAAACTTAATTAACTTTCATTGCTCTACTAACAAAAAAAGGAAAACAGATAGCTTCTTTAATTACTAGCACTTTTCAACAAGAAACAAAACTACCCCAGTTGGCGATCGAATAAATTTGACAGGCATTTGATTGGATGAGTCACAAGATAAGTTCGAGTCGCATAACGTGCGTGCGCAGGAGTAGGAGTACGAGCACACGAGTAATAGCATGTTCGAAATTCCCAAGAAACAGAGAGAGCTGAGCAAACCCCACCCCACCTGGCGTCATTGAATAAGATAAGAGGTTTTGTTGGCATTCGGTCTCCATCAACAATAATTATTCAATAACTAACACTTACTCCGTCAGTCTGAAATTGGATGTCAATTTTTGATATTCGTGTCAATCTTAATTCTTTATATCTATAAATCTCAAAAAATATGCAATATAGATCTTTTTTGATAGTTTTCGATTAGTTCTATTATGCAAAATTTTCAAATCTATGAAAAACATTATAGATTGAAAAATATAAGCGACGAAAAATGACACGAGTTTCAAAAATTGTCATCCATTTTAGAACAGCGAGAGTACATCTTTTGGTGGGGTTCACACGCACTGAAAATGTAATGTGTATAGAACCCAATATGAATGTAAATAGATTTGTGTAAGTATTTGTGATTATAAAATGATTGTTCTATCAATCCCGGTGGTCGAGAAAGGGGATGGGGTCCATTAAATGGATTTTTACATACCGTAGTAAAAGTTTGATGTGGGTCGAAACTCAGAAAGGACGCCTAGTCTAGTGAGAAATTATTAGGAGGTGTACGTTTGGCTCACGGATTACCTTAGATATATATCAAATCAAGCTTAACCCGTGATGAATTCATCCGCAATCCCTACCACACTTGTTCAGAAAGAAAGAAGAACTTCATAGATAAATAAAGTGTGAATACAAGAAATAATAGATTACAGTCCCAAATACAGAATACAAAGTCAGCAAGAACTAGAAGATTACAAGGAAAATAACGGAATACAACAAGCATAATTGAGAGAGGCAACTTTCATAGCAAAAAAAGAACCATCAAGAAGATTAACCGTTGTCAAACGGATTGGTTATATCTCCTTCAAAATGAATCCCGCAAGATACAACAAATCTTGCCAAAAATATGCCTGATAGATTATGGTATGATCACATGGAGTTATACTGCAAATGTGGTCTGATTAGGCAAGAAAGCAGAAATCGAAAAATAAGGGGGCTGCAATTGCTGGGAACTCCTTAATACTCCTCAACGGTTGGAAAAGAGAAGAATCATTTGTGTGAATACTGATATGCAACATATGCTTTTTAATAACCCAACTCATTGCCTCAATTATAGGAATAATAAAAAGCGCAATGCCTTTGTGAAATAGAGCTACCTGCCTTTGTGAAATGGAGCTACCTTCTGAGAATAGAGCCCACAAGCTTAGAGTTAAACATAAAGGTTACTCCCACACCAAATTTCTTGAGTTGCATATTAAAAGCATTGGCACAAAAGATATCCAAAACAGGCTCTTCACAAGAGCAAAGACATGGATGGGTTTACATGGAATGTGAAGGCTGACATTTGAGGGGACATATGAGAAGAGCTTGTTGTCCCAGGAGATGCCATTAGAATGCGAGCTCGTTAGAGATAAGCTGGCTGGCTTAAGAGATGCAAAGGCTTGACCTATGGATTGACTCAATTGTTTTTCATGAATAATGACTTGGCGGGGGGTGAACATTCGGATTCGAAAGCAGCCTTGTTTCTAGCCAGCCAAATACACCATAAAATGCAAGAGATTTTTGAAAAAAAGTTTGCGACTTTTCCAGTGCCATGATGTGACCAATATGATGCAACCATCCTAGCCAAAAGGAAATAAGAGTGGTTAGGAGTTGATTGAATGCAAATCCCTAAATCTGCTCCAAACCAAATAGGCCTCACAAATAATAGAGTGGTTAGGTCTAGTTAATTTGGGATAATCTAGAAGTTGGATATTCAGAGAAACAAAATTCCCAATTTTCCAAAATTAGCAGTTATTATTACAAGATAAACACATTTAGAAGTGCAAAGCGGCAATATTTTTAAACTTGGGGGTGAGAGTGTGTTAGATTATTTCGATTTGGTAGTAAGCCAAGAACAGTAACTATGCCGGAAATTTTGAGAACCATGGGGCGAGCTTATTTCAAAGAAGAGATATGGTGGGGGCGCTTAATAGGAGGGAAGTTTAGTTCATTTAGATTTGTTTCATGTATTATGTTGTCACGGGCAATTACTAGTCCATGCATATGGTAGATTTTGATAAACAGATAATTGTGAAGCCACGGTGAATTCTAGTTACGAACCGTATTCTATAACCCTCTCAAATTGCCAAAAAAAAAAAAAAAATCAATAAATCGATTGGACATGAATTTTAGTTACACATCTATTTAAATGATCAAAAGCAATTTATATACGGGGTTAGTGTGTCCCAAATTATATGCGTGAGATTCAATAAACATCTTCAATTCATCATATTTTCTTTTCCATAGTAAGATTGATCATATGATCTTCGCCGTAGCTATAAGCCGAAGCCTGTAAATACTTATTATTCTTGCGTGATTCAGTTGTGTTTTGTGCTCATTTTCGTAATCTGTCATAAGACACACTCCACAGGGCTCCAGAAAAGCAGTTCAATAACTTGATTGGATATGAATTTTGGTTCCACAATGTTTCAGCTTCCACCCAACTCAAACCTCAGAGGGAAAACAATCCAATACATTGCCTCTCATTAGCTGCTACTTCCAGAAAATTACAAGCTTGTAAAGTCAACAAAGTAATACGAGCTATTTCTACGAACTCTTTTTTTTTTCTTCCCCCGCTAAGGAAAAAGGATAGATTAGGGGGCGACCAGGCGTAGCTAACCTCCTTGGATGTGACCGACCATAGGAACTCCAAACCTGTGGCGGGGACCCCTGAAGGAGACCCAAAACCCATGGTTGCACACTGCCCCAAGGGCCAAGGCTGAACAAGACAATAAGCAGATCATAGGATTCAAACGGGAGCAAGAGGCCATCGGCACACCTCAAACCCATGACGACATGAGAGCCAAACCCAATGGAGTAATCCATATTGCCATCTTGGCTACCACCCGGGGTGGTTGATTTCTATGGGCTCAGTTTTCCAATTAATACCACATCAGACGGTTTTTATATTAAGTCAAACTTAAAGAAAACTGGGGAATCTAGAAGTAACATTTTCTATTCAATGCAGTTGACTTTGAAAGGTATTCCGAGTATTCAGCGAAATCCTTGACCTTTTTGCTGAATTCCCAACCAGAGAAGTCAACTGGATTCCTCGTGACGAAGGAACTGAACAAACTTAGATCTGATCTCCGGAGGAATACGGACAGGACGGTAGTTCTTGCCGAGCCAAACAGCTGTGCCCCTTGCTTCCAGAATGGGTTGTTGCAACCACAAACATGGAGGCCATTAGCGTTGTCTCGATAAGTTTTTCTTTCGAAAAAAGAAAATCTAAGTATATGACAAAAATAAGAAACCTCTTCATTCGGTAGCTTGAAGATGAAGTGTTCGAAGAATAGTCGAGCAGCCGAAGAGTCGGATATCCTTACCTTGACAACAAACCTGTCTCCGCTCTGGTTGTACAAGGAACATGTGAGTTGAAAGAACCAAAAAGACTGCCAAATCGACTAACCCAGGGCTATCAAAACATAAATGAAACAAAAATTGTTCACACAATCTCTCATCACTTACACACGTGTCAAATAAATTGAAAGTTAAGAAAGCTCAAGTAAATAGTCTCCAATACTAGGGGATAGATTGAGAAATTGGAGAGAGAACTTCCACACAATCCCTGTTCACACAATCCCTGTTCGGTTTGGGTTTGGAGGAAGGTTTTTGGGGTTATGAGTGGTAGGGCTGTCCACGGGTCGGATTTGGTCGGATTCGGGTCGGGTTGGACCCGACCCGATCTTTGTCGGATTGTTCAAAGGTTCACCCGAGCCCGACCGAAACCCTAGTCGGGTTCAAACCGAACCGAGTGTTGATTGGTTCGGTCGGGTTGTAAATCAAAAATCAAAAATTCACAGTAAAATACAAAAATCCCTCAAAATCACAGATCTGGAGTAAACTATCGCAAAAACGCAAATTTCCGTTTACAAAATCACATCACAGCGGAGAGAGAGGGGATTACAAGATCTGGAGGAATTTCAATACAAGAATTTGGAGTGATTTCCCACGGGCCATGGTTGCTTAACTTGCTTTGGTCACTGGGAGACGAACTCTTTGGAGTCTCTATACAAGGATCTGCATCTATTTCCCTTGAAATCTTGATCTCTTAAGCACCTCTCTAGCTGTTTGTTGGCCATGATGATTCCAAATTCCAATTGTTCCTCGCCCAAGCACCGACATTCGAGGTCAGAGAGAGAGAGACAGAGAGAGAGAGGTTCGATTTGGGGGAGGAGGAGGTGTGATCGATTTGGAGGAAGAGGCGCGATCGATCGATTTGGAGGAGGCGGCGGCGTCGTGAGGAATAAGGAGGACTGGAGGAGTGTGGAACTGGAAGTCTGGACTCTGGACGGGTTGGGGTTTTATTACGTAGTGTATATATATATATATTGTCGGTCGGGTCGGGTTGGTAGAAAAATTATTAGATGCACCCGACACCCGACCGACAACAGGGAAAATTTCAGATTTCAGACCCGAATCCGACCCGAACACCCGATCAGAACCGTCCGATGCCTTCATTTTTCGGTCGGGTCGGGTCGGGTCGGGTCGGGTTGTCGGGTGGATCGGATCGGTGGACAGCCCTAATGAGTGGAGAGAGATGAATTGAGAAATTGGAGAGAAAACTTATTAGAGGCCATGTGCGATAGAAAGATGGGTCTAGAAACCTGAAACGAACAGATGAGGGGGGAAAAGTCAATACTTTATCCTGCTTTTGTGGCAGATGCCGCAGATCTCACACTTTTTATGTGATGCTTGAGCAACTATTACACTAAAATGTTTCTTGGAATCAAGCATGGATGCTTATAAGAAGACGGTGTCCTGGTGGAGTACTCGTCCAAGTGTCTTATTCTTCCATTGCATTTTAGGAACTGGGCATTCACCGATACTAGGGGATAGATTTCCAACACTTGGGCGTTACTGTTACAAGATCTTGGGTAAAACTCAAACCCAAAAGCTAGCTATTGAAGTGAGGGCAGTGGCAGATACACAGTGGGACCAGTGGGGGCAGACCCCCCTGCAATTTTCAATAATTTTAATTTTAACCCAAATTATAAAGGCCATAACAATTTGTATCCAAAAATTATACACATTTTCCCTCTTATATCACTTAGATCCCTAATATTTTTGTCAAGTTTCCAAAAAAGTTCTCTTTTACGTATTTGTTTTCCATAAAGACTCGTTATCTATTATACATATATTGAAGCAAATTTTATGTTTCAAGTTTATTTCTTTCATATTATGGTTTGTTTATTATAAGTAAAAGATAGAAAATTCTAAGACCATGTTTAATGGTGGCCCCCACTGAGCTAAATTTCTAGCTACGCCATTGAGGGTACCTCCTTTTTTTTTTCTTTTTCTTTTTTTCTGGTCAACATTGTATATATCAGCGGGGGTTAGTGGGGGGTGTCAGAAGTTAGTAGTCCACAAGGTGTTGATCTCCTATCCATAGGAATTGAACCCGCGACCTCTCACTCTCAAAGGGAGCTACACGACCAATTGGGCTACGCCCAAAGGTCTTGTGTAAAACTGAACCCCAAAAGCTAGCTATTGAAGTGAGGATGCCCTCATGCTTATAGACTTCATATTACTTTGGTACACAAGTGTTGTGGGACTTGGCTTCTCAGTTATATGCAACTCGTTACAAGATACTACTTTGGAATGGAGTGAAGGTGCACCATATTAGTCAACTCGAAGAAGAGGAAACTATTGTTACACTATGAACTATCGAGGTGGAAGAAGTCTTCCGAGACTACTCTTATTGCCTGGCCTCCTGAAAGGGTACAGAACAGGGCCGGGTAGGAGAATCTCTCTTTCTTTCATAGCTGGTGTAGCTAACAGTAGGAAAGGAGTTGCTCTCTTTCCAGGAGGGTAAACAAAAATAGAAGGTAGATAACTTTCTTACAAAAACCCTTGCCAAAAGATACTAGGTAAGGGTTAGGTTAGACAAGCATTGTACGCGATGTCCCCGACTTTACCTGATTGTGCAATAGACTAGGTCCGTCTGGCATGCCAAGCAGGCAGGGAAGACAAGACAGCTCACTTTGAAGCTGTGCTACGAGTCACCTAAAGGGATCATGCTTTTGGGCAATAACAAATTGGGACTTGGCCAAAATTAAATGTGACACAATGATAAAAGAAGACCTATGTATATTCATACCTACTCTTGTGCTGTGTCAGATACTTAGATTATGTGTTACGATCTGTGCAATGATTGGTGGAACAATTTCTAAGTAAACATGTTTGTGCTACGTATTTTACTATATTAGTTTGGATAAAAAGCAATTAACTATTTCGATGATGTATTGGTGTAATAGCTTTTATAAAGTCAACTAGTATTGCATTGCATTTTCAACGACTTACTGGCATTTTCAACGACTTACTGGTGTAACGGCTTTGTAAATGTCAACTAGTAGTACTTCTCATTTTTTGAATCAAGAAGTTCTAGGAACGGTGTACAAAACATATACAACACACAGTTTATTTCACTTGTCTTAGGTTTGTTGTGTCCTGCATTTGCTGAAAATTGCGGAGTGGTTGTGTAGGTTGTGTCGCGTGATTGTGTCCGTGCCCATGCCCATGCTACTTAGTCTTTCACTATTTCAAGTCGAATTGCATGCTTATGGCTATAAGGAGCCATTCATTCAACCTCACTTGAATGGGTAACGGGCATTCATGACGTATGTTGGACTGGAAATAGATGCAAACCACAGAGTAACAATTTGGATATGACAGGAGGCAGTAGTTATGAATGAGAAGATGAGCATCATACTCGTAATGGTCCAAGGAACTTGAGTGACAGCTCTGACAGTGCTAAGGCATCACCATTGCGGGCTACTGCATCTGCGCTTACACCAATCTTTTCCAACAGTTCATGACGACCTGTTAAAATTATTGAAGGTTATGATGAATCTATTTCAACCAAGCATCAAAAACAAAATTCACAAGCTATTCACAAAGAAAATTCACAAGCTCGTTGCCATTCCCCTAGCATGTGATTTTCAACTATGATATCACCACACTTTGCAATAACACATATATCAGAAAGTAACCAAACTAAGTGAGAAAATATGGGATTTACCCTGGGATATATTGTAGTTCCAGAACATACCAAAGAAAGAAGAAGAAACAAAAAAACATAGCAAAGTTTTTCACTGAGACTATTCCGCATACTTTCTGCATACCTGCACTATCAGATTTTAGTCAACAAAGGCTCCACATTTTGGTTCTTTATTATCTCACGATGGTCTCCGGGGTCTTGTCCCAACTAATAATGACCACATACGTGTAGTCCTCCAGCCCACATATATGAGGTGATTAGTGATTACAAGCTCTAAGCCCTACGGGTAGCCTCTCAAGGTTTTTAGTGAGGAAACTATATTCAATCCTTCGCATTTAAACGAACAAAATAAAAGGTTTCAATTTTCTGGGACATCATAACTTCTTGTCCGTTCCACTGTTCGGTTTGGTCAGAATGTGCCGCGTTAGAGTTTCATTATTTGGCTTGCAATTCTGTCAAGGTTATCCACTAAAGATAGAATTGGTAGTTGGAGACTCTCAATTAATCCTATCTGTGTACTGTGTATGACCCAGGAAGAGACCCATGCCCATTTATTTTTTGATTGCCAGTTTTCCTTGATAATCTGAAAGCGTGTTCTGATTATGACTGATATATCCAGAGGTCCTCTCCCTTTGGATCAAGAACATGTTTGGGCTGCTGGTCATCAAAAAGGCAGTAGTTTCAGTAGTCATATAAGCTTTCCCTGGCAGCTACTACGTACTTTCTGTGGAGGGAGCACAATACCAGGATATTCCAGAGCAAGAATAGAGATGTGAATGGGTTAGATGCTGCTATTCTTGATGTTATCCGAGCTAGACTATGCTCTTTGTCCTCTGTCAAGTTTTCTGCTTGCAATAGGAAACTTTGTGATGATTGGTTACTTGATTCGAAAATATTCAGGATTAACAAATGTTGATAGAGCTCTTGTATAGGTTGTTTTTGCTTCTTGTTTTGTTTGTTCAGGGGGATGCCCTGTAGTATTTTGTAGCTTCATTGCTTTTGGTGAAATGAAATTACTTACCAAAAAAAAAAAGTTAGGCCTGTCTCTACCCCTCCCCACCCATACCCCAATTGAGTGGCCCAACCTCTTGTCCCTTAAATTATGATTTTT
Source organism: Rhododendron kiyosumense (assembly GCA_019656275.1). Taxonomy (NCBI): domain Eukaryota; kingdom Viridiplantae; phylum Streptophyta; class Magnoliopsida; order Ericales; family Ericaceae; genus Rhododendron; species Rhododendron kiyosumense. Next base: position 11,998 of record BPLS01022578.1, read on the forward strand.
CTATACAAATAGTCATGCCCACAACACATGGGACTTCTATTCTCATAGGCTCTGCTAAGGCTTCTACCAAGATCCGAAAGAAGTTGCTCCAATGTGTTAGCCCAAAGGTTTATATAGAATACCTTATTGATTTTGATGATAACAAACACATGTTCAATTAACTTTATTTTGATTAATTGACAAAGCACTTTAATTATTGGCTTGGTTCTTATCACTATATTAATCCTGGAGTGCTTTCTTAATAGGTCCACTAATATTCAAGGTTGCTTTGGTAAAATATCTTATGGCTAAGCTATATACTTGTTGCACAGGATTATTTTCTTTCTAAACCCAGACATATTCGGCTGTTCCTCTAAAATCCTTGCCGTGGATTATTCAAGCTCTTGAAGAAAAGGCAAAAAAGGAACCTATCTCCAATAGTCAGGAGTATAAGAAGAAAAGAAAAGATTAAGGACAAATCTTTCCTTTATGTTCCAAACGACTATAATTAAATATGGGAACTTGCATCTTGCTTTGAAGCAAACAAGAATGGGAAGAATCATTAAGCCAAGATTATGGAGTTGATTGTCTCTAACGGCTTGAAGGAAAATTCAACGTTCATTGATTCTTCATGGTTAAAAAGACAAGTCGACAGAGGAAGCAATTGACAAAAGTTTTGAAGAAAATACTCGTGAGCTATCACTTGCAAATCAGTCAATCAACTCAACTCTTCATCTTGATATCTATACACTTGTGTGAGAGAGAGTTCGTATTTTGATCTTTATTGTAAAAGGGATTGTACACCCTTATTCATACTCTTGAGAGAGATTATCTTTTTTGAGTGGTTTTGGAGAGAAAATCACTTGGAGTTAGGTGTTACTAGCACCGGAGTCAAAAACTAGTTGGGTTAGGTGTGACTAACACCGGAGTCAAAAATAGTTGGAGCGATTGGGGATAGATTGCTTGTTGTAAAGGTTGTCTAGCACCCGCAAAACTAGAAGATTGTAACTATTGGAGATAGTGCAGCAAATCCCAAGTTGGACACTTGGGGAGTGGACTAAGCCGTGAAGTTGCGGACCGAACCACTATAAATCCTTCCGTTCGATTCTCTCTTCCCTACTCACTTTACTTTCAGTTTTGCATATCTATAATGCATGAGTAAATTGATATATTATTGAATAATGAGTTGTGGTACAATATCTTGAATAATTAGTCAAATAGTTTTTTAAATTCTGCATTATATTTGAGATACCCAATTCACCCCCCTCTTAGGTTGTTATTTGGACCAACACAATGGTTGACATCATGCCTCGAATGCATAATGCCTTCCTTTCTCTCGAGATGTTCTTCGTAAGTACATAGACTTATGTAGATATACCAAGATCGAATAAATGTCGATAGGTTTCAAACTAAAGTAATATCGAATGATTCATCAAAGTTTTTATTTTTTGAAGTCAAATGCATGGCTCGAGTTGAAGTTCTAACCTTCATTTCTCTTGGCCCCAAACACACATGCATGCAGAAGAACATTATACAATTTGAAGAAAGCAAAAGAAATACATCCATCCTATGACTATGATGCCACACGATTCATTTGAGATAGCAGCAAAGCATCGTAATCATTACTAGAAATATAATTCTGAGGACTTACAAAGCTTATCTGTTCACAGGATGTCCCAAAATTCAAAATGGCAACAAGGGGGGGAATATAATGAAGTTTCCTCCATAATACATTTGGCATTAGTTAAGCTTCAGTGCTCAATATTGATAAAGAGAACCAAGAGTATGGTCAATGCTAAATCCTGCCAACCTGGTTAACATCATTGATTCCAGAAAGCATCTTAGAGTAATGCAACAAGTTCTGTGTAGTTTGTGTCCTAAGCTCCTTTTCAGGAGCTTTGAAAATGGCTGAGGCTAAGGACAGGCTAAGATGCATAGTTCCATTTAGGCTCTGCCTCTAACAAAATCGAATTATGATGTGATTAGATCCACTAGGCTTTAACATGCATTGTGACTATCCTCCTTTACTCCTTCAGATAAGGAGGAGTTGCCTAGAAACTAGATATTGGGTAGGCGTAACTTTTCTTTGTTGCGTATATTTTGTATACTACAAAGTTGGAGCATATGCCATAGATTGACCTTTACCTGATTGAGGTCCATCTAGAGCAACTTGTATGCCAAACTGTAACAAAGATACTAGCGGAATAAAAGAATGGGGTAATTGAAGAAGTCGATAAACAAGTAAGCATCAGGTTAACACCTCAACACAAGCTCCAAGATAGTATAAAAAACAAACAGAATACCAGATTGATAGAAGCTAAGGTTCAAATTTGGCAGATGCCATAAACAAGGTGGAAATTTGACAGAAAGACATCACTCAATCCTATCTCAATGGTTTTATAGGTGCTAAATTGCGAATAAAACCAAGTTTCCAAAGTAGAGGCAAATTACACGAGTTCAACAAGTATCGGTGCACAACAAAAAAAAAGGTATAGTTTCCTTCAAAATAACAGATAATGCACATAATATTAGGAAAGACGTTGAGAAAGGCCTGAGAATTATTCAAAGAATAAACATCAAATCTCCCCAACAACGTTGTTGTTAGCAACAGGATGTTGGGAGGGTTACGTTGGTTAAATCGAACTATGGCACGACAGCTCAGTATAAATGGTCTCACCATGTTGGCAGTAACTTGCATAGATAGCATTGTTTACAACACCATATTGATCCAATTCGTAATCCCGGACTTTGAGCACAACATCATGAAATTCACTCATTCTGCCAAGCAAGAAAATACAAAAGGGCTTATTAACCTTTAATCTCTGATATTCTCGTAATATCTGATCTATTTCATCTAACTGCACCAAATAATCCTAAAGCTTCCCCAATAGCAAGACTCTAAAACTCCCATCAGAGCTCCACTGGATACCCAAACATGTGAAGAGATACAAGCCCAAAAGTTCAGTTCATGCTAAAACTGAGGTGCCCAAAAAGACAACAAATGAAATCAAATTTGCGGCATCAAAAGTTCATAACAGACATACTAGTCCACACAATTCAGCCCAAGATAGAAAGTAGGACCTTAGGTATTGGTTAATAAGGGATGACCCACATTAATGTGATATTTATGGAGGGGGATTAAATAGTAGTAGTTGGTTTGGATGAAGTATTAAAAATAGGGAGATAAAATAGTACTTGATTTGGATAAGAGATAAAATGGGGGATAAAGTTATTTTGTAGTTGAAATGGAGGAGGGGTATTATTTCGGCCTTATCCGGGGGTATTAACTAATAACACCCCAAGGGGTTGTTTGGATGCCGGCATGGGAAGGAATATTAGTTTCCCCCCTTCCTAAGTCCGTGGGCCCATAGTTAATCCTTGGTTTGGGAACCCATTTTGCCATGGGTATTAGTTTTCCCCCAGATTCTCTTGTACCCCCTAATAACCCCGGCGGGAATTACTTATGGGGAGGTTTTGGGGTGGTATTAAATAATACCCCCTACCCCCTCTCTCTTCCATTTCAACTAATAAACAACTTTATCCACTATTTTATTCATCATCCAAACCAAGTACTATTTAATCATTCTTCTCTAATACCTCATCCAAACCAACTACTTTTTAATCACACGTCACATCAATGTGGGTCCACCATTCTCACATATTACCCCCTACTATCTTATCCCCTCATAACTAATACTCCCAATTCTTATTCCGCATCCAAACAGGCCCCAAAACCCACCCATAAATAATACCCCGCAGGGGTATTGGTGGGTCTTACACAAGAGGGGGATAAACTAAAACCCTCCCCATTTTAGGGTCCCAAACCAGGTATAAGGCCCGGCCCCACAGCCTTAGAGGGGGTGTTAACTTATCCCCCTCACAAGGAGCCATCCAAACGGGCCCAAATTGTATTGCCACACAGCCTTTATAACACTAACTCACCACGTTATCCAACAAATTGAGAAGATATGTCCAATTGAAAACCCAAAACCCCATGAATTTTGCACTAACGATGCAAAAAATAAATCCATAAGAATGGAAATTGGAGAGTTAGACGAGATTACCCTTTGCCAGCTTTGAAGTCGAATGCTAATGAACTACTGATCCTGGAAGAGGGAATGGGTGACCGGAGACGCAGCGGCAAGAGCGGCCGGCGGTGGTGCAACGGCGGAGATGGCGGGAAAGTTGGTGACGGACGGTGGAGATTGAGCCAAGCAGCCTTGGAAGGTGAGCTTGGAAGAGTCATGTGGGGCCGGCAGACGAGGGTTTGAACCATCTTTGTGATTGGAGGGTGAGGGAGGGAGAGGGCGATGTGGGTTTGAGTAGTTGGCGTTAAACTCCATGTGGTCGTTCATGTTTTGGGTACAGAGACGACTGAATTTTTGCAGCGCAAAAGTACGCGGGGCCCACTCTGGCTCTCACGTACGGATGATAAAATTTTAAAAAGGGTAAATTTCACTGACCTCCTTTGAGGTTTCTGAAATATCATAAACCTCCCCTACTTTATCTGACAATGTACATATTCCCCCTTCTGTTAAGTTAGGGCTCTAAGTTAAATCTGATGATTAAATGACCGAAATACCCTTGTATTCCACTTCATGCTTAACAATGAAGCCTTCAACTAGGGATGGCAAAATGAACCGAACCGATGGGTACCCGAACCGTAACCGAAAATTTTCCCCGAACCATAACCGAAAAATTCCCCGTGGGTATGGGTATGGTTGAGGTCTTGGATAACCGAACGGGTATCGGTGCGGGTATGGTTTAGCAGATCCCCGAACCGAACCTAACCGAAACCATATAATTACAAAATTATCACTTCATATATATACTATTTATATTTATATAGGAGTTTAAAAGGACCAGTGGTCATGGCTACTGGGGCAGCAGCTCTTTGAAGAAGAGAACGAGAAGAAAGTGCTAGGTGTTGAGTGATTCATTAGTCCCACATCGGTGGGGAAACAACTTAGAAAAGAAACTTAACTCTATAAAAGTACTCGCCTAGGCAAAAGTTTACTTCACGCAGTGAGCCCGCGCGTTAGAGCGTGGTCCAAGTTTTGAACATGAGTTTGAAACATTGATTCGGGTATTCATT
>BPLS01022579.1:0-51068 GCA_019656275.1 Rhododendron kiyosumense
TCAATCCAAAGAATTCGAGTCAATAAAATATAGGAGAATTCCCGTAATGAGTAAACAATTTGGGACGGAGGGAATATAAATCGAAAAAATGCAAACGCAAATGTAATAGACTAAATCTGTTCCTTAATTGGTCCGTCCTTACTCACCTGATCACCATCTCGCAATCACGGTCCCTCATGGTATGATTCGCCCACAAGTACTTCCCCACCGCCAGTCCAGCGTAGAACGGGATGTAAAACGCCGCAGCAGATTCCGGCTCTAAAGTCCGACACTCGTGATTCAAGAGCCGGTTGTGAAATAGAATCTCCAGCGCGAACTGGTTGGTCCAGTACCACGCCGGGGCGACGCTCGCCGGCACGACTCGGGCGAGTTCGGCCGCAGTGGGACCGAACCCGTCGTTCGAGACGGCGCCGCAGCGCCAGCGCCAGGGGTCGGAGTCGTTGCAGGTGTCGATCAAATCCTTGTTGAACGACGGAGGGAGGTCGTAGACGTAGATTCGGCCAAGCGGGCAGTTTGCAGCGGCGGATGGTTTCGTTTTGGTGGCTGGGAAAAGGGACGCGGGTAGGGGGACAGTGCGAGTGACGAAGAGGACAAGGATTTGGACGGAGAGAACGGTGATTAGGAGCCATAGACGAGGGTGTAAGGAACAGTGGGCTTGAATTGAGTTGAGGGGTTTAGGGAGGTCAGGGTTTTTGGGGGTTTGACGGGTAGGAGAGAGATGGCCGGGAAATGGAAGCACCATTGGAGAGAGAGAGAGAGAGAGAGAGAGAGATGTGGCGGTGTGGTGGGGAAGGTAAAGTTTATTTTGTACTCGTATATTGTTTGGCGTGAATACATGTTTCCCAGTACTTCATGGGCTTATTTGTACGGATAGTCCCCAATGTATTTCTAAAATGTCAATTTCGTCCCCATTATACAAAACGTGTCAATTTAGTCCCCAATGTTAACAATGTGAGTTTAGAAGGTCCCTGGGCCAAACTCCGTTACCTCTTGCCGTCTAAAAAGAGAGGCTTTCTGTCAAACCCTCTCATTCTCCACTTTCCCTTTTTCTCTCGACTTTCCCCTTTTCTCTGACATCAATGGCGATTCACGTCCCCAAAATCAACCCTAAGAAGAAGAAGATTCTGAGAATTGGCTGCATCTCAAAACCCTACGAAAAAGAATCTTTTTACTAGAATCACTATTGCTTGAAAATCGAAACTCAAGGTAAGATTCTGAGATCGATTCGGTTGCATCTCGAAATCGTACGAAGAAGAATCCCTCCATAGGAGTCCGAAAGCAAGCTTTTGGATGGCTTTTTTTTTCCTAGTGATTTTTTACACTCGTCTTCGAAGTTGATAGTTCAAAATTCTTGCAAGGGACTCTCCTGCAATTGACCGGAACAAAGTCCAAGTTCTTGGTAGTGTCAGACTGAAATTAATACCCCAAAGGTTGCATGCATGCCTTGGAATTTAGATTAATTAGTGCATAAAGTGAAAGATTCATGTAGACATTAAAAACATTACCGTCCTTTGTCGAAGTACTATGAATTTGAGTTCCTGCATAATTATTTACTGCGTAATCTTTTTGATACTTATTTACCGTATCCTAAACATATTCTGCCGTGTCCCCCGCGTATCTGAAATATATCCTACATGATACTTATTTACCGTATCCAATACGTATTGTGGCGTATCGGGCATGTATCTGTATCCCTTGCGTATCCGATACTCGTACGTGACTAGTTTGGAGTATCCGTGCTTCATAGGTAATATGTGTGTGTTTGTGCTCTGTACATTGAGTTATCATATAGCAGAGTGTTTGCAGTAGCAGTGTTTGAGTCAGTCCATGAAGTTCTCATCTTTCCAAGACTTTTACAGTAGCAGATTGTTTGTTAAGACCTTTCTGGGTTTGAGTCAACTCCATAAACTCATCTTCTTTCTTTGGTTTCCGAATATCAAAGCTTTGTTGGTATCTTTTTCTCTCTTTTTTTTTTGCTTTGTGGCCTTACTCTGGTTTTTTGCTGTTGTTAGTGCTCTGTATATATACCAAGAGTTGGCAGGGTTTTGGCGAGAGACTTTCCCTCCAATTTGGGAGATGGAGGGAAGTGGAAATGAGGGAGTGAGAAGGGAAAAGTGAGGAAATGAGGTGGAATGACCATAATGCCCCCAATTTAGACGGCAAGAGGTAACAGAGTTTGGTCCAGGGACCTTTTAAACTCACACTGTTAACATTGGGGACTAAATTGACACATTTTGTATAATGGGGACGAGATTGACATTTCGGAAATACATTGGGGACCATCCGTACAAATAAGCCGTACTTCATGCTTTTACTAAAAAAACAATTGTAGATGTTGCTTTTACATATTTTTATGTTTCCAAGAATTTATGCCTGTTTTTTCTTAAATTTGGGAACTTTGGTGTCAGAGATAATGGAAGCACCATTAACTTTTTAAAATGGTAGTAAATGTTTCGAGATGATCAGAAATGAATATAATGGACAATAAAAATAAAAATAATGGAATAACAAATAAGAATAGATGGTATATTTGTTGGAAATAATGTAGAATTAATTATTTTATTTGAGAAAAATAAAATTTTATTAAAGAGGAAAGAGTAAGGAGATTCTAATCAAAGATTGAAAAGTACAATTAGTTGGGACAAAGTCCAAGTAGAATAAATGGACATAGTCCTAAAAACCTGTGATGCCAAAAATCCATATATTACAATAAGCGCAAAATAGAAACCCAACCTACCAAGGTGAGCTAGGCCTAGCCCAAAAAACCCAAAACAAAACCCTAACCCTTTGAAACAATTTCTAACACTGCCTCACTACCACCGCCATCCACCATCACACAGCTTCAACCAAAACGAGTTGTGAGATACATTTTGGAGAGTGTGTGTCAAGATACATGTATGAATTTTAGTGTCCTATATAAAGGGAAGTTGATCAATGGAGACGATGTAGTAGAAAGTGTAAAAAAAAGGAGTGATTAATAAAGATTAGGGAATGACTTTGGTGTCCCCGGTCATTTTGGGGACACCGTAACTTTTGGTATAACAAAACTATTATAAGTATAACCAAATTCATTAAAAGCATAACCAAAAACATTATAAGCATAACCAAAACCATAACAAGGCATAACTTGGTTGGTTATGCCTTGGTTGATTTTTGGTTATGCCTTGATTGGTTTTTGGTTATGCCTTGGTTATGCCATGTTTGGTTCTATTATACTTGTAATAATTTTTGTTATGCTTGCAAAGATTCTGTTATGCCAAAAATTACGGTGTCCCCAAAATAACCGGGGACACCATAGCATCATTCTAAAGATTATATTGTTGGGTGTTTAAGATACTTTTGCCCCTTGGGACTTCTGTACAATCCTCAGGTTGTCATCTTTATTGTGTTTTTTGTTACCTTCTATGCACACATATATTATTGTTTGTGTTACATCAGTAATATGAGTGTCCAATATATTTTGTTGTGTTAGATTTTCAACAAAGTAATATCTGCTACAATTCTGAGATGAGCGTGTTGATCGAGAGTAAATGGTCATGTTATGCGTGAAGACACGTTTTCCCCCATTATTATGTTGTTCCTAAAATTGAGTTGGCGGTCTAATGGTCAATGGAGTGGAGGAGTCATGAGCTGTGGAAAAGAGAGGCTCATGTTCAAGCCAGAAAAAATGTGGCAAGGCTGCATTCTGATATAGGGAAAGAGCCGCGCACTGTTTGGGCTGAATTAACTCAATCAAATGGCAAATAATTATGTGCGGATGTGCCAGAAAAGAAATAACTTCAAAGAAGAAATTACTCTTTTCAAATTGATTTGAAATAATTAATCTCAATCAGGCAATTGTGTTATCTGTTCGATTACCTCAACTAAGAGGATTTTTCCTTAAGGTATCAACCAAATAAAAGATTAACGCGTTTCGAATCAGAAAAGATGATTGAACACAAACAAACCTGAATTTAATCAAAGGTAAATTTGTATACAAACACTCTTAAGACTCTTTCAAGAATAATGCAGAAATATAAGCACACTGAATTTAATCAAAAGTGGACTTACAAACGACTATTCTTTGGTAAGAAAAAACTTACAAAAAAATAAGAGAACTTGAATTTAATCAAAAAGCAATCTTACATGCAAATAAGCCTTCAACTTACAAAAAGATCCTACTTTAAACTAAAAACTAATCTAAGATAGATCTCTGAGCAATCATTTTGTATGAGTTGTCAGATGATATGAATTTTTTGTGGAGGTTTCTCTCTTTGCTTTATTCTTCTATTTATAGACGCTGAACCTGCCTTCGATCTCCACGTCTTCGATTGATGCCCACGTTGGCCACATAAAACGGTTGAGGGGGGTTTTCGAACGGTTACATTGATATTCCCAGAATTCTCTCTTCTCCTGCATGCTTCGATCATGGTGTTCATGGCCACTTTCTCGATCGTGGTTCCTATTTTCAAGCAACGTGAATTAATGCAACACGTCTGGCTTCCCAAATGATTCCCTGCAATCGCATCCAATTTTGGTTATAAAATAAGGCAGTGAGGATACCGTTTGATGATCATAATGCTTAAATCAACGGTTAAATCCAATAACTTTCCAAATCATCATTTAATTGTTACCCAAACGACACCGGTTCAGTCCAAAACGACACTGTTTGTCATTAAAACAGTGTCCTCCTTAATTCCCGTAATCCTCTGTAATTGGTACTCGATTGAGACAGGTTTTGTATGGCCGCCGTACCATTCGGTGCCACGTGGAATTTTCTCATTGGGTGACACTTTTTAGGATGTAAACACGCGCATATGATAGGATCTGGTGAGAAAGTAATTGTGCTTAAGGAGATAGGACGTGGTGAGAAAGTAATTGTGCACAAGGACCTAGTGGGGCACAATCCACTTTGGTAGGACCGGCTAAAGAGTTTCCATTTTAAAAACTTAACTTAGTTGGCCCACAGTAAGTTGGGTTATAGTTTTTAGGCCTTTTTGGGCTAAAACTACTTAGGAAAATGACGGTCTACGACGTATTTTAATAATTAATACCAGTCAAGAACATTTTTTAGCATTAATAAATGTTCTCAGTATATTCTTGACGGGTATTAAATATCAAAACACGTCCTTAGCCGTTATTTTCCCAAACTACTTAGGCTCCTAAATTTGGGCTAAACCTACTCTACTCAGTGTGACAACTAAAACTACTTATTAGGGTCCTAAATTTGGGCTTTTCTGGGAGAGCTCTAACTAGCCCCGGGGGGCCTATCTATACTGAGGGCCGGCCCGGCATGGTTCCACTATGAAGACACTCCTGACCCTGACACAAACCTGAGGCCTAAGGCCCAGATCAATCCAATTCTCCAAAATGCTAGTAGCTGGGTCGGGGCCCTCGAAGACAGGGCCGGGCAAAACAACCGAAACTTTTTGATGTCCCAAGAAATTATTATTGAAATCAATCTGCAAGGTTTTTTTTTCCACCTGTATAATTATCGAGTTTAGTTGAGAAAATAATGAGTTCTCTCACTCACATTTTAAGAATTTTAACAAGACTCCTTGTCAATTACTCCATCCGTCCTAAATTTTTTTGTCCTCTTTCATTTTTTGAAAGTCTCAAAAAATTGGCTATATTTCTTAGGCTCTGTTTGTTTAGGCGTAAAATATTTTCTGGTAAAATGTTTTACCTATTTTTCGGTATTTGGTTGTGTAAAAAATGAAGAAAATATTTTTCATTAATTTGATGAAAATGACTTACCTTTGAATCTTCCGTAAGTTATTTTTCAAAATGAACTCGCTGCCTTCTATAACAATTCTCACAGCTTAGTTTCTTCGATCGTTAGTTCTGACTCACGTTCAATTCAAATATTCTCACATCTCTCTACCATTTAAGCCCCTCCCTATATCTCTTTACACAATTTTATTGATTTCTGAATATATTTTCAAGTGTCAATCAAACATCTAAAAATAAAAGTTTAAAGTTTTTTTTTTCTGAAAAAATATTTTACATGGAAAATATTTTCCGTTGTAAAACATTTTACATTGAAACAAATGGAGCCTTAATCTATAATGTTTTTTCATGTCAAATATGAATCTTGTTTGATAGATCTCAATGAGCTCTTGTATACAAAGTTTTTAAAATTACCTAAAAGATTATAAATTATAAGATATAATCAATTGAAAAATAGTATGCATTCCCAAAGAGGACCAACAAGTCCTGGTGATAAGCACCAGAGATTGTATAATCTTGGTGCTTAAATCCTCTAGTTTGTAGCTTTTATGCATTTAAATTGTCGTTTTTGTTCAATATTGTACGTAAGGTATTTAAGTGTTTCAGGTAAAACGTGTTAATAAGACGGTTTTGAACGCCAAAGGATGCTTCAAGGTGTAGCCAAGTGTCCAAGTGTCCGTTGACACTCTTTCCATTGCAACCGGAACCTAATGGAGTTGCAAGAAGCTTCGGGGGATGCCCCGTGGTCAAGAACGTCACGAAGTGAGCCAAAGCTTATGAAGCGAGGCAAATTGTAAACTACCCCAGGATGAGCACACTTAACTGTAAAGTTCTTATGTGCTTTGGCCCGCACTCATCGCTTTAAAAGGCCTTGTACAAGTAGGAGAGATCTTTTCTTATAAACCACGACTTGCCCCCTCTCGTCCGAACGGAGCCTGCTTCTTGCAGTACCACCGGCCACCGGAAAGCGGGGTGTCACAATCTACCCCCTTAGCGATGCAACGTCCTCGTTGCACAGGCCCAACAACCTCCCTAGAGTCCATGTGTAGAGACCCGTATCAAATTTTAATAATTTTGATGTCTAATATATCCTTTAGTTGCAAATTATGTGAAAGGTGATGTAAATATATGTTTGGGGTTAATGTGTAAGGCCTTGGAAGTTAGGGGTGTTAGTGTAATTGTGCGTGTGTGTGAGTATATATTGTGGTGTATGTGTGTAGAGATCATTTTACACCCATCTATCTCTCTCTCTCTCTTAGGTCTTGCAACCATAGCTCAAACCCATGGAAACCCATCCTCTCTATGTCGTGTTCTAACTTCCCCTACGTGTGAGTCGCATTGATTAAGCTTGGAAGGGGTGTATCTTGGTGGATTTCGAGTTTGAAGCCCTAGAGTTCGATTGAGGTTGAGTTTGTGCTTTCAATCTTTGAGGTATGGAAATCTAACTACTATTATGTGTTTTTGAGTTAGAGTGATGTGTGGATATTGTGGTTGATCTTATTCTTGTTCATGCAATGTCGGTTAGACTCGATTCAAAGTGTGTTGGACAGATGATTCGATCCTCTACAACTTTGTTTGAATACTTGCTTTCGGATTTTGAGGTTTGGTGGACCAAAATGGGCTTGCAATCAGAGTTGAGAAACTCGAAATACTTGATTTTTGTGCAATTTGTTAAATTGATAGCGTTCGCAGACTTGTATTGGTTATTGATAGGTGCGTAAATGTTCACATAAGCGCCCTCTACTTTATCATTGCTTAGTTTATTTATTTTATTACTTGGTATTTTAATGCTTAATTTTTGTATTGTAGGTATTTGAAGGATTTGATAAAAGAATATGCGAAATTGAAATATTAGACGTTGTTTGATACTCGGCCATTCGAATCAAGTGAAATTGCCGTGGGCCCAATGATTCACTATTAGATGGACCAAAGGTGGAGCCCATGATCTCAATTTTGGCATAACCTGGGAATAGGGTTTTTTTTGAAGTGGGTGGCTTACATTCCCAAGGGTTTTTTTTTGGAGTGGGTGGCTTACAAAAGAAAAGTTGCTCACAGCTTTTGAAAAGGAGGAGGTTGGCAGGCTGTGGATTCCCACGGAGAAAACGGAGGACGGGACTGACGAGAATATTGTCAAGTTTTCCTTTGAGTTTTCTTCCCTTCATGTTATTTGATATTTTGTTTAATTACTCGTAATCTGGTAACTAGTTTTAATTTTTATTTTTAATAAAAGTTATTCGTTGGTATTTGATAAGTTGATATTTTCAGTTTATTTTTCATCTCGTGCAATAAAATCATGTTTCAAGTTAGGGTTTCTTTTATTTTATGCATAATGATTAGTGGGTAATTGTATAGGTAGGATCACGGGATGATTAGCACACCGTGACCAGTTCGGGCACTGCTCCTATTTTTAAACAATAAAGAAAAAGCAATTTTAGGTTACTAAAGAATATTCGTTGGACGAATCCGGGCATCGTTGGAACCCATGTGAATGGGGGAATGAGGGTCCAAAACTCATTCTCCGCTGCACATGGATAAATGACGACTATAAAGGTTCTCATCTTTTGGGGTATCTTTTTCTCTCTAAAGTCCAATATTTTTAAGAACATTGAATGGAGCAGGTAAGTCCGAAACTGGTTGCGAGTGCTATAAACCCTATGACCGTGCCTTCCTTTTAATTATATGAAAAGTACAATCAATTTCTAGATTTTAATTAATTTCAATCAATCGACAAGGGGTGGCTATCTATGAGCCAGTTTAAATAAGTAACAACCCGAGTTTTTAGTCAGCACACATCACCATCTCTGTGGATTCGATTTCGGACTTACCAGATATTATGCTATGTCGGTCTCTGTCCTACGCTTGGGGCAACCCATTATTTAAGACTTGAAAATCGATCAAACAGTTATTATGTGAACTAGTAACACTTTATAAACGACGAGTGGTTAATAGTGAGAATTACGAATAAGATGGGTGATGGCTTGGGATAATTAGTCGTTCAGGTTTTATTTCTTGAACTTTTATTACATGTTTAGCACTTGTTGGTATAAGCCAGTGGTGTGAGGTCGATAGGCCGAAACATGAGATTGTGTATGATGAAATGAGGATAGTGTGAGATCCCAAATGCTCAGGAGGGGATAGTATGAGGTCCTGAATGCTCGGATTAAAATCATATGACAAGGATGCGGAAATGAGATGTACGATAAATTCAAAATGCTTGATGTAGTGGTACTTTGATAGAAGTAGAAACAGATGAGTAGCGAAGCCATGTGTTCGGTTGTTTCGTTAAGTTCATGAAGTCATAGGTAAAAGATGGAACATGGGTAGAAATGGTATTGATTGGGCGTTAACTTCCTTATTCAGTTTAAACCTTCTTGTTGGTGACTTAGTGAGTTATGTCCTCATTCATTCATTATACTTTACTCAATTCATGTAATAGTTGTGTAGATTTCTCTACTGAGCTACACTAGCTCAATCTTTTATTTTCAGGTACTACACAGGGGCAGTAGCATGGAGTGCTTGTGTGCATGGACTGATTGACTTACTTACTTTTTGAAAGCTAACATGGAGGAATTAGTTTGTCATCTTTGTAAAATCTCTTTTTTGTCAAAGATGTATTTGTAATTTAATTTTATATTCCTTTTGACTAAGAATGTTGCGCAACTCTTAATATTTATGTATCTCAACCAAATGCTATTTTTGGCCGGTGTGCCGCCAATATAATCTTTTAAAATCTAAAGTGTTGGACTGTAAATTGAAGTTATGGGAACTATGAACTCTTTGGGTTATTATATTATATATTGCGAGCATTTTATTTATGGAAAGCTTTATTTAATTATGTTAAAAATCGAGAGCATGACACCGTGATAGGAGAGCGCATCCTACCCACCACAAAGGGCTTGTTTGATAACCAAAATTCAGCACTTAAAACTGAATCAATTAAGTAATAAGTGATTCAGTTGGTTTGATAACGACATTATATATTGCTTAACAAATTAAGTGCTACTTAAAATGTAGGCTAAAAAGTTAAAAAAATTAAGTAGTTTTGAACTACTTAATTCTGCCTGAATTTTTATGTACTTGCATTTAATCACCATACCACCACCACCACCCCTCCTACAAGCACTTTACCACTTCGCCACCATCACTATCACCACTACCACCACTATCACTTCGCCACCATCACCACCACTCGACCGCCACCATCACTACCACTTCACCACCACTCCTTCACCACCACCACCACCACCACCACTACTCTTCCTCCATCACCACCACTTCACCACCACTCCTTCACTACCACAACCATCACTTCCCTTATCACTCCATCATCACCACCACCACCATTACCACACTGCCACTATTACTACCACACCGTCGCCGCCACCACCATCACAATGCCACCATTGCACAACTATTAATCCACTGATACCACTCATTGTCACCATTACACCATCACCCCACCGCCACCACCACCACTCACTATCACCGTTACATCACCATCACTCTACCACCACCATTACACAACTATCGTCAGCACTCCAACACCACCACCACCGCCGCCACCGCCATCACCACTCTATCACCACCAACACACTACCACCACCACCACCACCACCACCACAATCACCATTCCACCATTATTTTAAGTACATTGTGACCATTAATGAATTAAGAGAGAATCAGAACTAAAATTAATTTATTATTTTTTTAATTCAGCACTTTATATGTTTACCAATCAACTTCTTAACTTAAAAAATTCAATATTCAGCTTTTAGTATTTAATTTTTCAGCATTCAGTTTCAGTTTTCAGTTTTATCAAACAGGCCATTTGCCTAGGGCGGGGCTCTGATACCATCTGTAATGACCCGCTCCATCTTTGTACAATATTGTTCGATTTGGACGCCCAAAGCCCATAGACTTCCCAGTAGGTCACCTATTCTTGGACTACCCTAGGATGAGCACGCTTAACTGTGAAGTTCCTATGCGCTTTGACCAGTTCTCACGGCTTTAAAAGGTCTTGTACAAGTAGGAGGGATCTTTTCTTATAAACCATGACTTGCCCCCTCCCCTCTGAACGGAGCATGCTTCTTGCAGTACCGTCGGCCACCGGAAAGCGGGGTGTCACACAAATGCATTAAGGATTGCCCTCGAGGGGATCCGAGAGACCAAGGCCACATGACACTCCTCCGCCGAGTCCCGTTGATCAAGTATTGAAGTATTGGAGGGCCATCGGGGCATCGGAAGGGCTCTTGAATCAAGCTGTGCCAGTTCTGTAGATTGCAGATAGAGGTACTGGTACCTCAAAAACTAGGTATCAGTACCTTTGTCCTTTACAGGAAGATAGGTGGCTAGGTACCGGTACCTCAAAACATAGGTACCGGTACCTCTCCTCTGCAACCAGTACTTTATGCTGAATTGTTCAACCTTCCATTTAGGTTTCTACTTAAGGCTAGTTTTGGGATATTTTGAGGGCTTTTTGGTCATTTGTAGGACTGATTTGTAAGCCTTGTAAGTAGCTTTTTATACCATATTTGACCATTACCTAGCTTTTAACTTTAAGTCTTATTTATTTCCTACAAAACTCCATAGCTATGTTCAAGCTTTTCTTAGTTATTTCCTTCAAGAACTCCAGTAAGCTTCGTTAGTTCGTTGATTTCTCAAGTACTAAAGTTGTTTGTATCATCGAAATCCTTTATAATATCAAGTTAGTTTTCATTTTCATCAGTTAAATCTCATGCTTCAATTCCTACCATGCTTAGTTCTTGTTTGATAGTTGAGTAGTCATTTAGGCTAGGTTATGGGGTGATCTTTTCCCCATGGCTTAGTTGTTTTAATAGTTTTTCTATAACTTGATCATGGTTTTAGTAAGGAAAGGGCTTAATCTCTAATTTTCTGCCAAACCAAAGGGCTAATACCTTTTTTGACCGTGTGTTGCCCTGAGTTTTAACCTTCGGTTTGCACATGGGGCCTGGGGCTTTTAACACTCCCGGCGTTTGAGTTAAATGTCTTTTAAACGATTTTAAGTTATTTTCGAGCTAATACCATGATTATGCTTGACTTTTAACGTCGAATACTTCGGGTTAGGATTGTCTATGTCTTCACTTGGAGTCGTTAGAAGAAAATGGTTAAATCGGCTAAGTCATCGGGTGGTTTGATCCCCTAGACCTTGCCGCTTGTTTTATCTAAGTTCAAACCTCATTTCTAGTATTTTTACCATAGTTTTCCACTTTCTAAAGCAAAACCGATAGTTGGCCATCTTAAACATCGAAAACCTTACATAAAACCTACAATCCAAATAAGCTAAATTAGATCTCCCTATGGTATGCTCTTGGACTTATCGAGTTATTCTGCAAATGACTAGAAGTCCTTCGCTTTAGGCTATTGTATCCGAGAGTGCATCTTTCCGTCGTAAGCACCTGGCCTTTGAGACTGTGAGGAAGAGAGGGGGTCTGATCTTCTTTGTCCCAAAAACCTCCATGCCTCTGTGCCGAGGGATTTTTCGGCCATTGGATTGTATGATTTTTTTTTTGTAATGTTTTAAATCAAACCCCTTAGCACAGAGACGCATGGATTTTCGGTACAGAGAATCCTACCTCGGAAGAGAGAGTAAAAAAAAACTTTTTTGCTCACAACATCTTACTAGAATATTTGGAACAAATAAAATTAGATAACTTTTATTTATCCATTCTTATTGTTTTTAAGCGAAAAGATTGTCAGCCCTTTTTTTAATAACCCTTGGGGTTTTGACTGACCGGTCCTATTTGAGCATCCATTGGACGTATAGACCCAGCGCGCATCATATCCCTTCCGTCAAAGTCCTTTTTCTCTTATACCCATGCGCTTTCAGTTTAGGATTAGAAAAATCTATCCAATGTAGATTGAACATTAGAATCTAATGTCTCAACTCATGCATCATTAATTAATATTGCGGGACCCATTACTTTTTATTAGTAATTTGATAAACCAATTGACATTTGACATTTGATAAGTGGTAGAGTATTGTTTGAAAACCACAAAATAATATTTTCAATCATAACTTTTTCTTTCTCCTTCTAGAATTGTCACATGTTTATACGTACAGACATTTGTCCATACATATACATAAATAAACATATATAGCTTATATATAGTTAAGATTTTAAACAATTATAACTTTTGTTGTGCATATCCAATTTTGAAAAAAAATATTTTCGAAACCAATTCGATGAAATCTTTCAAACAAGATCCATTTTGAATATGAAATTGTGTACACATAAAAAAGTTATTTTATACACTTTAATTAAGAATTCACACACCTTCTAAACAATTCACACCATCTAAAATGAAAGAATTCACACCTCTACACAATTCACTCCTCAAAATGCATAATTTACACCACAAAATGCAAAATTAACACCCACTATAATAGGCAATTCATGCCCTTCGTTATACACAATTCACACCCCTTATTATACACAATTCATTCCCCAAAATGAAAGAATTTACATCCATCAAATGCAAAATTTATACACCCTCTACACAGTTCACTCTCCAAAATAAACAATTCACACACCGAAATACATAATTCATACCCCCTATAATAAGCAATTCACATCCTTTGTTATACACAATTCACATCCCCTATAACAGACAATTCACTCTTATATAAAAGACATTTCACATCTCCTTAAGCTCATGTTATACACAATTCACACCCTTATACAACAATTCATACATTCTGTTATACATCATTCACCCTTAAACAATAACTGACACCCCATATAACAGACAATTCACATCTCTTAAACTCTTTTATACACAATTCACACCTTAATTATAATAGGCAATTTACATCTCCTGTAACAGACAATTCATACCCTATACAACAGACAATTCACACCCCTTTAAATTATGTACAAAATGAAAGAATTTACACCCTTCAAATGCAAAATTCATACCCCATCTATCACACAATTCACACCCTTGATATCATACAATTCATACCCAAAAAGAACAAACAATTCGCACCCCCTTAAAAACTCTTGTTGTACATAATTCATAACGCATGTTGTCCTCAATTCACACCCTATACAACAATTCGCTCCTCTGATATACACAATTCACACCCATATATAAAGATTCACACACCCTTATAATAGATAATTCAACCAAAAAAAGAGATAACAATTCAAACCTCAAAAATATCCAATTCACAACCAAAAATTATATAACTTTAATAATATTTCATATTTAAAATGAGTCTTATTTTATAGATCTCGTTGAGTTGATTATAAAAAATTAATTTTTTTGAAAAATGGATATATATAATAAAAGATATTGCATTTTAAAGTTTGTAATGCAAAAAGTAAAAAAATACATCCACATCAGCACAAGTCAACATCAAGCACACACTTAATATATTCTTCACGCACGTTAGGACCTATGCGGAAGGGAAATTCAAAAGAGGATCTGCAAGAGACAAAATACTAAAGGCAGGACCGACTTAGAATTTCCCGATAACCCTTTTTATGGCAGGGTGCTTATCTAGTCTAATTTCTCTTTGGTCCAGTCTGGTCCAGTTTTGGGCCATTTGTGAGCCATTTCTGGGCCCACAACAATTATCAAAATGTTTACTTTTTAGAGCTTGCCGAGAACATTAACCATTTTGAAAATCAAGTCGATCCGATACCATTTGATATAATTCGAAATGCATGAAGCTTCATATGTGTTACATGGGTTGTAATCCAGTGTCTACTTGTTTTTTTACAAACTTAATGCATTTTGAGATCATGTCAAATGATTTTGAATCAATGTGATTTTCGAGGTGGTTAATGTTCTCGGCAAGCTCTAAAAGTAAATGATTGCGATCATTATTGTGAACTCAGGAAGAGCCCATAAATGAACCAAAACTGGACCAAACCGGACTGGATCTGCCACCTTTATAGGCAATTGGCTTGGCAAAGGCATGCACCGGCCACTTTCACATTGAATCCTCCCACATCGAAAGACCTTCTCGGTCCCGCGCGTGAAAAAAAACAAAAGAAAAAAGAAAGACCATCTCGGTCAAAAAAAATTTCCCATAAAAATAGTTAGTGGTATTACATGACCGACAAAGTTACAAGATTGCCGGGAAGGCCTTGTCCAATTGTTACCAATAATAACGATTTGCTGTGACACAATTTGCTCTAACATAATTAAGTTGTTGTTTCGGTTGTGTTCCGTTAAGGAATCTTAAAAAATAAGTACTTATTTATAATTTTCAAGAAATAATGGACTTACTGAAATAATTTTTTGTGTAATATGAATCATATTTGATAGATCTCAATGAGATCTTTTGAATAGTGCAAAAAAATCTAAAAATTATTTTCGTAAAAATATTATTTTTAAATTTAAAAATTAAAATAATTATTTATTTTTTAAGAACTCTTTGGTTGAAGTAATGGGAAGTAGCTGTGATGTTTCATTTTTTTCTCTAATTGAGTTCACAGTTCACACGTTGCCAAATTGTATTCTCTGTCAAAAAAATGAGAGCAGTGGCATTTGGGCTTTCCTAGCCCTTTCTTACACTTCATTATTTGGGCCGAGCTAGACTGGATTCATCTTCTGGTCCGTTTGTCTTGGGCTTGGGCCTAAACCGAGTATTAATGGATTAGTATAGGCTCTCTTTCTTTTTTATTATATATAGGCCCTCTTTCTCATTCGACAAATTTTCCCAGCTCGTGTAGGTTCGATCAATGTTCGAGGATCCTGTAGGGCGGGTTGTCTTACAGGGTTGTAGTACGACTGATCTGGTCGTCAATTTAGGTAATGGATGTTTATTTTGGCAATGGGTGGTCCAGATCAATAGGAGCGTCCGTGCCAAAATGGACACACAGATCAGCTGTACTACAACCCTGTAGTGTGGCTGTGCACTAGCTAGTATTTCAAATCAAATCATCGTTCAATAGCTACTCCTTCCGTCCCTTTTTAAGAGTCCTATTTCGTAATTCCAACTTGTTAAAAAGATATTATCATTACATATTTCACATCAACTTTTACCTCTACTTTCCATTCTTACCCTCTATTAAAATATCATCATTACATTTTTACTTATTAACTTTTCAAAATGGAATATACTTTAGGGGCAAAATGGAAAATTCATTAATTTTTACCCACTAACTTTATAAAATGCACACTCATTAAGGGACAGCTCAAAATGGAATACAGGACTCTAAAAAAGGGACGGAGGGAGTATTTCACAAGTTTAAATAGGCAAATGCAATTACAGTAGGTAAATTCAAAGTTCTGATTTATTTTTCTCAAAAAAATTTCAATTAATCAGGAAATATTCAAAAAATTGATAACCTAATGTTTACTTTAGTATAAATTGTTTGGTGCATCGCATGAGTATACTTATATCTATCTATATAAAGTGATATCCAATTAAACTGATTTTTTACAAAGTTATTCTACTCGACGAGCTCTATAAAGTGAATGATTCCGATCATCGGAGCGAGACCGGGGTGGGCCCAAAATCGGGACAGCAGCCCCCCCGCTTCCATATTTTGGACCCTAGAATCGGTACATTTTTTTCCGACGGTTGAGATTACATGGTAGAAAACCAATCTATATATTGGGAAATAAAACTTACTACTGTAATGCCACATTTTCAGCTGAGATTAGCTCCCTAGAGACTCAACACAATTCTGACCGAAATCAAAATACATACCATCTTTTAAAGACTTGATTGATTGTAATGATTTTCGAAATTGCTGAATTTTCAGTAATGATTGGGTGGACATTATTCAGTTATGGACTTAACGGACTTGATTGTAAAAAACTTTCCGTTGATTGAGTGAGTATTTTTGAAATACCAATGGGTGATTTCCGAATTTGCCGTCGATTGGGTGAGTGCTATAATGGAAATACAAATCGGGTAAGGCAAATTTGCCATTGATTGAACAACACAAATTGGGTGAGCAAATTTATCTCCCTCTCTCTCCCTAAACGTTTTCTTTCCAGTTCTCTTTTCCGTCACCTTGACTCTCGCCCTCTCTCCAATTCTCTCACCACAAGTATGACTCTTCATTTCGGTTTTTTCCCAGTTCTTCACATTTTTTTTTGGTCCAGTTCTATTTGTTCAGTCCAACTCCAAATTTTTTTGATTATGCTCGGTTCAATCGGAGTAATGGTTGTCCCGAGTATAATGTTTGAATCTATTTTTTTTTTTTGGAGAACATACAAGGAGGAACATAGATATATTAACAAATTTACTAACGTAGAAGGAGGAATGACATCTTGAGTATAATGTTTGAGTCGGAGTGACCGCTGTCATTTGCTATAATGTTTGAATCTAATTTTTTTGAGAACATAGAAGGAGGAACATAGACATATCAACAAATTTACTAACGTAGTTACCCATCTTCATTTTTTTGGTGTCCCATTTACAGGATGGATAACGCGAATGAAATTAATATGCAAATTGACCCAATTGAAGAGCAAAACATGCAAATTGACCCATCAATTGGTAAGACTTCTAAACCGTGCCTTTTAGTCTACAAATAATACTGACTTTCTTTTGTTTATACATATAGATGAAGGAAGAGTTTGTCGGCAAGAGAGTGCTCACGAAGTAGATAAAGAATACGACATGTTTTCCTATGTTCTTTTTTAATATCTGATATGTATTCAATAATGCATATTCTTGGTGATTAAGTCCTCTAGTATGTTGTGTTTGTACATACATGTTGTCATCTTTATGTGATATTGCACGTAAGGTAGGTTTTTGTGTATTTCAGGTAATTCGTATAAATAAGGTACGTTTGAACGCCAAGGAATCCTCTGGATGCAATCAAGTGCCCAAGGCCATGTGCCACCCTATTGTGGTGCTCAAAAAGATGGTTTGGAGGTTGCTCGGGTCGCCCAAGGGTCAAGGGAATTGAAAGACATATGAGGATTTTACCAAAGCTATTCATTTTCCGACTAGCTGAGGGTAGAATCGTCATATCTTTTGATGTACAAATTATCTTGGATTGAAACTACTTGGGTTAGAAAGTAGACTCGACAAGCTTTCCAATGATCTAAAGAACATCCAAATCTGAGTTCGGGAGTGTCCAGAGTGAGGCCGTGAAATTGCCCAAAAAATCTGCCCATCAGGTACCGGTACTGGGAATTGGTCAGTAGTGGTACTGATAGTCCAGAAGCTGTCCAAAGCATCCAAAATCACAAGTACCGGTACTGAGGAAGTGCCAGTACTAATACCACCTATAAAATCTGCAGATTTTTGTTAACTTTTTCAACCTTTTAATTATGAAAGTTTTCACTTTTAACAAGTTTTTGGGATATTTTTGGGGGCCTTTTGGTCCTTTGTAACCCATCTTTTAGGCCCTATATATGGGTATATGCCATTTATGGAAAGGATGGCCATTAGTTAGTTTTAGGCCTAAGTCTTTCTTTTGCTTTCTAGAAACTCCATAGCTTTAGCTTCAAGCTTTTCAAGTCATTTTTTTCAAGAACTCAAGTAAGTCTAATTAGTTTGTTGTTTTGTCAAGTATTAATGTTGTAGCTACGTGTTGGATCTTCATATAAATCAAGTTTATTTATGTTTTTATCGGTTAAATCTCATATCTCTTTTTAGCTTTATGACTTGCTCTTTTATTATGTGTGAGTAGTCTTCTGGGCTTGGTCATAGAGTGATCTCACTCCCATGGCTTAGTTGTGTTAATGGTTTTTCTATGACTTGATTATGGTTTTAGTAAGAAAAGGGCTTAATCTCTAATTTTCGGCCAAACCAAAGGGTTAATACCTTCTTTGATCGTGTGTTGCCTGGAGTTTTAACCTTCGTTTTGCACACGGGGCCTGGAGTTTTTAACGCTCCCGGCGTTTGAGTTAAATATTTGCTAATGAGATTAAGTCATTTCTGAGCTTAAACCATGATTATGCTTGACTTTTAATGTTGAGTGCTTTGGTTTCACGATTGTCTACGTCTTGAACTTGAGTTGTTAGATAGAAAGGGTTAAAGCGGCTAAGTCATCGGGCAATTTGAGCCCCTAGACCTTGCCGCCTGTTTTATCTAAGTTCAAACCCCATTTCTAGTCTTTTGACAATAGTTTTCTACTTTTCAAAGCAATATTGATAGTTGGCTTAGACGCTGAAAACCTTACATAAAGCCTACAATCCGAACAAGCTATATTCGATCTCCTTGTGGTACAATCTCGAACTTTCCGAGTTATTCTGCAAACAACTAGAAGCCCTACACTTCGGGCTATTACATCCGAGAGTGCATCTTTTTTGTCATAAGCAATATCTCCTCCAGGCATGCATTTGTTTGGAACCTTGGTTTGTTAATGGTTATACTTTCTTGTCTTTTATTTCAGACTTGCTAATTTGAAGAGATCTCTTTATCATGGATGACATTACGAATTCTTTTCATGTATGGCCCCTTTTTTAATCTTTTAGATAGGCATCTTTATTATCTCTAACGCATGTGTTCCGTTCGCATAGATTACTAATTCTTTAAAATAGGGCAGTTTGTGATATCTTGAGCTAGCCAAACTATGATAAATCCTTCATTTCTCTTTTTTCTGCATGTTTTTTTTCCCCTAATTTTCTTGCATCTTTTGATACTATTTAAATTTCAGTTGCATTGAGAAAGGAACGTAGGTATTGCTATCCGTGATGGACCCTCAAATGATATACGTGTAGCGAAGGTAAACTCACCGAGCAACTCTATTCCTATTCTTCTTATATATGTGTTCACCTCCCCGAGTAACATTATTCCTATTTTCCTTATACATTTTAATCTTTCTAGAAGGAAAAAGAAAAACTTGGAGGAAAGTGCAAGGGAAAAGAGAAGGTGACATCTACGGACAGGGGAAAAGAAAATGTCATTCAAGTGGTATGATTCATCCACACTTTAATAATTTTTTTAAAATATATGTTGTTTGAAGAGTGATCACACATCAGTAATTTAAACCATGACCATGTACTCTTCTACAAATTTCTGTAATCGTTTACCATGATTTGTTGTCTCCACTCTATTTCTAGCTTTGTGATATATTAATCAAATAACTTGAACCAATGCTAACTCCTTATAAAACTAATCAAATACTAATCGAATAACTTGAACCAATGCTAACTCCTTATAAAACTAAAGCAGCATACGAAGGATTTAGAGATGCACACAACTACGCTGTGAACGAAAAGGAAAATAAATATGCACACAACTTTGACAAAAGTTATTGACTATAATGTTCCGAAAGAAAATAGCTATATAGATATAGATATGAACTGAAGCGCCATCTGTTTTTTTGACAAGATATCGAGTTAGTTGGAGTTTGAAGCTTAGAAGGTCTACAACTTTGTTATCAATGATTCAGTAGAAGTGGAATAACATTTCTATAGTAGATGATTTTGAATCGAACTGTGGTCTCTATTTAGGGAGAACCACGTAGAAATCAGTATGTCATGGTTTGTTGTTTATTTCTTTTTTTGACAGGTTGTATGACATTAAATTTTCTTGCTAGATGATTGAAATGGTATATGAACTGAAGCGTCATCTATTTTTTTTGACAAGTTGCATTAAGCTAACCAGTACTCTCTCTGTCTCTTTTTAAGTGTCCACCTTCGTAATTTCAACTTATTAAGAAAACATTATCATTACACTTTTCATATCAACTTTTACCTCTATTTTCCCTACTTACTCTCTATGGAGATATCATTATTACACTTTTACTCACTAACTTTTTAAAATAGAATATACTTTTAGAGGCAAAATGAAAAATGTATCATTTTTTACCTACTAACTTTACAAAATGGATACTTATTAAGGGACAATCCAAAATGGAATACTGGACTCTAAAAAAGGAATGGATTGAGTAACAGATATCGAGTTGGCATGCGCTAGGTTAATTGCTTAGCTTAGAAAGTCTACAACTTTGTTATCAATGATTCAGTAGAAGTGAAATTACATTTTATATTCAATTGAAGGGCTGATTACGTTTTGTCTTTTCTTCTTGATTTTAGAAATCTTGATGAATAAAAGCTAGATGTTGCCATATAATCATTAAGTTTAATTACTAATTTTGCATTCTGACATTCTAAAGCTTGATTTTTTTAAACCCATAAAGTGGATTTTGTGATCATAGTTGGATTTTGCCAGTTGTGATCCGTAGTTTGTAGTGTGGTTGAACTGGTTGTGAATTTAAATGGTTGGCGATAAGTGCCTTTAGGTACGGGCGCTTCAACTAGTTTGTTAGTTTGTTTATGTGCAAATTCAAGTTAACCGATGGATATACTTGAGGTTTTGTTTTTTGCGTAGTTAGAATTTTGCAAATGGGGCCTTGGCCTTCAAAACTAGATATGAGTAGAATACCAATTTCGAGCTGTGCCTTCCTGAAGGCACGGGCAATTCCTATCTATATAAACTTGATTTCCTTGCATTCAATTCTATATTTGCTTTTAAGTGGATTCCTTTTAGATTGATTTTCCTATGGTAAAAAAGAAACAACCAGTTTTAGATTCATACGCGAAAAGGAAACAACCCTTTTTATAAGACTACACGCAATTCTTCTACATGTTTCTTCAGGAAAAAAAAACTGAGCTATTTTGAGTTTTTTTTTTTTGAATAATATTGATGAGTGAAGGAGGATGCTGTGTTGAGTTTTTTTTGCCTTTG
This sequence comes from Rhododendron kiyosumense, assembly GCA_019656275.1. Classification (NCBI taxonomy): domain Eukaryota; kingdom Viridiplantae; phylum Streptophyta; class Magnoliopsida; order Ericales; family Ericaceae; genus Rhododendron; species Rhododendron kiyosumense. The sequence continues at coordinate 21,344 of BPLS01022579.1, forward strand.
CGTTAAAGAGGTTTGAGGGATATTCAAGAATAATTTTTTGCCCACTAATTCGAAGGATTGCCTTCAAGTACGGGCATGTGTTAGTGCATATATATAGACGGTTGGAGGAAAAATAGGAGCAAGTGGGGTCACTTGATTCCATTGAGTTTATAAAATTTTCCCCTAAAAATTATAGTAACGCCCCAAGAACCCATCAAATTATGAGGAATAATATTTGACAATGAAAGTTGTATAGAATCGGCTAGCTTATAATCGAACTGAGAATCGAAATGATATATATTGAGAAAGAAATATTTAGGACTAATCACAATAAGGCTACCGTGCATGAATTTCAAATATAATCGGTGTTTTAGTTAAATTATATTAATATGTTATCAAGGATATTTGAAATCTTAAATACATTGGGAAAATTAATTTTCACTGTTACCACAACAAAAATTGTTGACTACAAATAGGAATCAATAATGTTTCTTCACTGGCACCACCCTGTTGTTGAATTATTTTTCTTCAACTGCCGAAATCGAAGCTCCGCTATGCATGGTGGCTTCCTCGTGAAAAGCTGTAAGTAGAAGAGTCAAACTTCATTTATTAGTTTTGTTATGTACCCAATGTAAGATTATGTCGTTAGATTTTTGGTGGCCGTTTTGAGCTTTATTTTTTTTGGTGCCCTAATAGGTGACGTTGGGGCACAAGTTTATGATTCTTTAAATGCTTTATGTGCAATAAATATACCTAAATCATGAGTTACGTTTATGGGTACTCATAAAGCATTGTTTTTCACCACTATTTTCTAACTACTCATATATGTTTGTAATACTTCTTTTAAATGACAATACTACCCTTATTTTCTTTACTAAAAGTTAGGCAGTTGAATGCTTGACTAAAAAATATGAAGAGGCATTGGGTTGCAGATAGTTGTGCAAGGATAACATCTGTCTTTTTTGGTACACACAAGGATAACATTTTTTAGCAACCCATGTGATTGCCTTTAGAGCATGTACACCAATAGTTGTGTATTTTAGCTATTCAACAGTTCATTTTTTTCATTTTATCTACTCAAATCTCTCTCAATTCTACACCAATTCTCTCTATTACCATCTCTATTCCTATATAATACTATAAAAATTTACTATTCATCCGGTACTAGAGCTCTATTGGAGAGAGGGAGAGAGAGAAATAATTATTGTTTAATGGGATAACCCATGAATAGTTCCAATGTATTAATAGAGAGCCAAACCACTGAGAGCTGTTTTACCTTTGTGTTTAGCTATTCTGGTGCAAAACAATTTTCTTATTTTGACAAGCTAAAATAGATAAAAAGCTTTTTTACCTTCACTGGTAAACTTGCTCCAAGGCAATGAGAAGCCGTATATACAGTAAAGGTATTTTTTGCAAATAAAAATTAAAGTTTAGACGCCGTATATCATATTTAGACTTTAAAAATAAGGCAAATGCTTGACGGCACCTATTTCCTTCTTCTGTTGTTCCCGGAACTTGTGTCCCAAACGAAACAATGCTTGACGGCATAGCAAATTATAGTTGTATAACAACCGTACAAAACTCGGGTGAGATAACAAAAATAAAAATTGATCAAAACTCCAATTTCTCACTACAACAAATCTGATTTTTGGCGACACAAATTGGCGACACGCCCAAAAATACGTCGCCGTTGGGTATGTATTGGCGACAAACTTTGATGTCGCCAATAATTTTCACATTCAGCGACAAGGATTGGCGACACAACAAAAATGCGTCGCCGTTGGATATGTATTGGTGACACATTTTGATGTCGCCAAAAGTCTTCACATTCGGCGACACGAGGTGCATCGCCGTTGGGTATGTATTGGCGACACACTTTGATGTTGCCAATAGTCTTCACATTCGGCGACGCAAATCGCATTGCCAAAAGGCAAATTTACATTCGCAAGCAATTGGCGATGTGAAGTGTGTCGCCGTTGGGTACGAAGTTTTTCATCTGTACGAAAATTCATTATTAGAATGATATATTACATTCGATCAAATATGTAACAATAAGAGATTTACTTTATTTTTGGCAGTAATGATTTAGTCTCTCTTATGTAAAAGATAGACGGTTCTAATTTAAAAAAATAGCTCAAGTGGCCCTCAAGTGTTACTTTATTTTTGACATAGCAACGGCGACAGCATGCCGACGCAAGGACTTGCGTCGCCAAAACCCTTTGCCAACGCAAATAAGCCTTTGCCGACATACTATTGTGCGTCGCCAGAACCGAATTTTGTTGTAGTGTCTACTTCATACAAAATATAAGATTCAATCCTATGTTGCTCAAAGTGGTTTTCTTCTTCTTTTGTGAACATAACAAAAAAAGAACTCTTTATCATGTAAAATAATATAATATAAAAATTCTTTCCAAATAACTCAAAAAAAGAAAAAAAGGAACTGAACATAAGAAAAAGTTCATACCTTTGTATCCTTAGGAAAAGGAATGTAACGAGCTTCAAAATACTTGGTTTTCTTTTGAACGGACTTGAGAGCAATTGGTTGGCGAGCTCTGTTGGGCATTTATTTATTTTTCCATTTGTTAGGCTGCTATATATTGAGCATTTGTCACTAATGGAAAAAGAAATGGCGGCAATTCTTTTCATTTTCCCTCCTTTTTGTTATTGAGCATTTGTCACTAATGGGTTGGGTCCCCTGTCACGCCCTCGATTTTAAACATAAATATATAAAACATTTCGATAAAAACCCTCGCATAAGATATATAATACCCAAAGGGGAGTTCCCACCTGTTTAATTTACAAACGAAGTCCCCAAGTTTAATTAAATACATTTTTAGCACCACGGCCCAAATTAACTTACATACAGCTATGAACAAGCTATTAAATTACAAACGGTTTAGTCAAAGGAAAATCAAGATGAATTAGTGACAAAATCATCTTTAATAAAAGTACGCAACATACAAGAGAATCAAATAAACTAGTCTTCATTAGCTTCCAAGTTGTCTTCCAAACTGAGTATATGATGCAATGCAAGCTACTGCCAATCATTAAAACCTGAAAAAAAGGATTTTGTTGAGCTACACTAGCCCAGTCGAAAAATCTATACTCATACTATATGTAAATGGGATAAAACATGCAATAAGTGAGAATGACTTTCAATAAAAGGACATGAGATACAAGAGGGGTTACCAAAATGAACAGACGATTAGACTTCGGAATTTCGGACATCTTAGAGGTAACCTTAACCATCAACACGTCGACTAGAAGTAATATTTAAACTTACATCAGCCAAACAAATAACAACAATAGTGCAACCATCTCACAACCTTTCGAATAAAAGCCACAATCCACTTCCTCATTTCATACCATTCACCATAGAGCTTTATTCTATAAAACTTTCCTTTGTAATTTCCGAAACAATTTAGAGAAAACTCAAAACCATCACAGGTCAAGCTCCGTTGATTCGCTCAAGAATACCGGAGGGTTTTTAGTAAAAATCCTCTTTTTAAAAGCCAAATTCTTTCTTTAATAAAACCTTGATAGAATTAACCATTCATTCCCTTTTTCAATAGCCACGATCCCAAGCAACAAACAATCCAAACTTCAATTATCATAAACTTCTAAAATCAAACAAACTTATCTTCATCCGGAGGAGACATTCAACTGTGTTACCACCCCATGCGTGACAGTGAATTCTCTTCACCCGAGAGAGACATTCAACTGTGTTACCATCCCTTGCGTGACAGTGAATTTTCTTCACCTGGGTTTCCGCATTACCACACTTTGCGTTGCGGGCCCTTTATTCAAAATTATCAACTCACACATACACATATGCATCATCAATCCATATGCAAGAAAACAACATATTCCAAGTTCATGTTCTTTCATTCGTCATCACACAATGCATTACAAACTCGTACACATGTCCCATTGTATAATAAATAATACCTTAAGATCATGTTATTCCTTAAAGTCTATCATAACACCCTACGCCATGTGCTGAACCCACAACGACTCCATGACACACCACTGGCTAGGTTTTAAACAGTAATCTTATTTAACGATTTCTAAAGGAATCTAAGGAGCTCAACAAGATGGAGCGCGGGGATACAAGTCACAATACTACCCATGGGATCACTAGACAAGCTCATGTCTACTCATGACATTCCCCACTTTACCCCTTATAGCCCACAATACTCCTATCAACCTTACGATAGATTTCCTTAACCAACGTCGTGGATATTATGCTCTAATGAGTACTAAAAGACAAGATCAAACAACGAATCATTAGGACATAAGCAATCATGCTCAAGAGTGACTTAAACATATCCTAATCATATAAGGAATCATAATGCGAGTCAAAAACAACCTTAGGAATAGTCACAGACATCGGCAGATTGACACACCTCTACTCAAATGATCATAATTTTTTTTTTACTAATCGGTTTAAGGTGATTCTGGTGGCAAATGAAAGCTAACTTCAAGACCTTCGAATCGATATAAAGTTTCTATGAATTGGACCTCGGACGAGGAAGTTACGGCCGTTTGAAGTTGGGCTGAAACCCAGAAAGCAAGCAGAATGTTCCAGAGAGGGGAGGGATCGATCCCTCCTCTCTTGGGGATCGATCCCCCAAGGGAAAAATCCATATTAAGTCCAGATTTGAATGAGGGATCGATCCCTCATGCTTGGGGATCGATCCCTAGGCGATTTTGGGGGATTTCGGGCGATTTCTGCAGATTTTGACAGCTTTTCGAAAGAACGAAGGGGGACGATCAAGGCTTGATCCAAGCACGAAATCAACTCATAAACATATAAAGTAAGTAAGAAATCCCTACCTCGATGTTAGAAGCTTCAAACACGAGATCAACGAACAAGCCCTAGTTCCAAAGCTCTGAAATCCTTCAAGAACAAGGCCAAGGTCAAACCCACGCGATCCAAGGCTCGAATCATGCGTAGGAGATGAATTGAAGGTCGAGGTATGAAGGTGTTGAGGTCGATTGGTGGGTTTCGAGCTCAAAGGAGCAAGAGAGAGAGAGAGAGAGAGATAGCCGAGAGAGGGAGAGAGCCGAGAGAGAGGGAGACGTGAGGAGAGAGAGAGATATTTTGGGGGTTTTTAATCCCCTACACACACACACCTCTATTTATACCCCTATATCTCTATATTACACACATACTCTCTCAAGTTACAATCCTATCATTTAAGCCCCAAATCAAATAAACTCACAATTTTCCCATTTATTCGATATTCTAGTATTTATAAAACCTTTAAACAATTTTCGAAAAATACGGGTCTCTACATCCCCTGTCATTTCTTGCTATGGCTATGTTTACATAAAAGAGTCGGAGGTTTTTCTTCTCTCATTGAATGTTCTAACCGGGCTAGGCTCACGAATGAGATCAAGTTGTGGCCTTTATCAGGGTATGGCGAATGAATACGCAGAGTCATGGTCATTTTTGTCAATCAAAACATTATTGACCTCTTTTGATGGAGTAGTTTACCTTCTCAATGTCATTATTAGTAAATTTTGAAATGAGTATAAAAAATATAATTAAATTATTTAAATAATCTTAATGTCTCAGGAGTACCTCGTAGCATTTACTATGTAAATATTAGTCCTGTCCTATATACTATTCCTTAGATTTCATAGCAGTTGAAAATAGATAATGGATCTAAGAGTAAATCCCTCTAATAATTATTTTCAATCCAAAAATTCAAATAAACCCCAAACTATCATTTCTCTCTCCTTTTCGCCCAAATCTTGTCCCATATTTTCAAATGTTTCACTCTCCTAATTTTCCCTCTCCAATATCCAATCTGTCTAAACAAACACAAATACTGAACTATCGAAAATCTTTTAAAACAGTAATTTTGGTACTCTATTAATAACGTATATTATAATACTACTGTGATAAATATTTAAATGCATATACACAATATTTTATACTCCCTCCGTCCCTTTTTTAGAGTCCAGTATTCTATTTTGGGCTGTCTCTTAATAAGTGTCCATTTTGTAAAGTTAGTGGATAAAAGTTGGTAAATTTTCTATTTTGCCCCTAAAAATAGATTCCATTTTAAAAGTTGGTGAGTAAAAATGTAATGATGATATTTTCATGGATGGTAAGGAGGAAAAGTAGAGGTAAAAGTTGATATGAAAGATGTAATTATGATGTCTTTCTAATAAGTTGAAATTACGAAGCAGGACATTTAAAAAAGAACGGATGGAGTACTAAGGTTTTTTTTTAAAAATTATGTGCCTAGGGGCAAGGAATAAGAAACCCACTTCTTTATGATTTTGGGTAAGCGATTCCGTTGTCTAATGTGCGGGAAAAAATTGCACTAGTCCAGCCCCCCCCGGGCCTTTAATCAAGGTGGTCAACTTTGATAATTGTTCATAGTCTAAAGAGGAGGTTTGGAATAAGTTGCTTATTCTTGGAAATAGTGAGATTTTTTTTTAATATTTGACAACCCTTTTTTTTTTCCAAAATTTTTAGGAGTAAATATTCGTCTCAACAAGAACGTTTAGGAAAATACGAGATTGTGGACCGAAGTTGCAAAAAAAAAAATCAAAAAAGACAAAAAATTTGAATTAAATCGCATTTAGTGAACTTATTATATATAGCTTCGGCTATATTTTTTTATTTTTATATTTCTCATGACGAATCATAATCTTAAAAATTCGACACGAATCTATTGAAAATTCATAAAGACAAATGAAAATATATATTTTCATAATTTAGGACAAACGTACTTAGCCCGTAAATTGTTTAACAAAAGATTAATTTCTTCCGAAAATCATAGTAATAAAATTTCATCGTGTTTTTTTATTGAGTTATATGATCATCACGATACGGTTACGGCCCAAAAGATCAAAAAAAAAAAAAAAATTCAATATTCCTAAGGCTCCATTAGGAAGATTAGGAAAAATTGATGGTAATACAAATTGATGTGTGGTGGTGATGGCCGGATCACCAAGTCGTACCGAGGGCACTCAATAATCTCTCCATTACTAGACTGGAGGTATGAGATTTTTAATCACACTGGAGACAAGCTATGTTCCTTGGGGAAGGATATATTTACGCAAATTCATGTTTTCTCTAGAGAAACTAGAAAAAAGGAGTACGACGGGGGTAAACAATTCCCAACAGCATTATTAAATTCATAAACGATACTCAACGGAATTAGAGAGAGAGAAAAAAAAAACTCAAATGGCCGGGGCTGACACGGCACCCTATTAAATTTTCAAAAACCTGCATTTTAGGCGGTAAATGAATTGAGTCATTCGTGAACTGTTCTTGACTCGACTCGATAAGGACTTGTTCGAGTTTGATTCAATCCGTGCCTACGACACTACGCATTCCAGTTGGATGGGGATGACAATTGTGTAATTTATGTGAAAACCATGGGCACTTAACCGGGAAGTGGGAGGATGCACTACAGCCTTTGGATCAAACAAATCTGAGCCGTTGCAACAACTTGTCCCCACACCTTTCTGTTTTATAATAGAGATGTATATCATAGAAAATGTGGACCTCCCCATTTCTCTCATTTCTGGATCAAATTTCGATAATCCAAGCCGCTCAATGTGATTAAAACGTGATTTTTAAAGTATATTCAAGAAATCAACAAAAAAAATAACGGAGAAGGGTTTGATCCAAACAGTTTTTAATTGAACGGTTCAATAAAAAATTGCTCAAATTAAGCCATTCCCGGTCATTTTTTTTGCCGATTTCTTAAGGGTACCTTTAAAATCTTGTTTTGAACACATTGAGCGGCTCAGATCATCAAAATTCGATCGGAAAAGGGAAATCCGCAATTTAAGAGGTCGTCATTTGAAACATATGTACGAATGTACTTATGTACATAGTAAAATTTAAATTTCATTTTTAGACCTATATAAGAGCTTAAATATTTGATATTATTGGCACATTGAGGCTCGTGAACAAACTCGAGTTCGATTCAAACCTAGGCAAGTTGAGCTCGAGCTCGGCTCGTCAAATGGCTCGAGTTCGAGTTCACTTAAGAACTTAACAAACGAATTTGAACATTCTAATATTCGGCTCGATTCAACCCGTTTATAGATCTACTCAAGGCCCATATGGTTATCACATCTATATAGAGGTGTCAAACGGGATGGACTGGCATGACACGGCACGGGCACGACACTGGTATGGGCACAACTAGTTTAAATGTAGCACGACACAATCTTAGACGGGCACGACACTATTCTAGATAGGCACGAAAGGGCATGACACACTAAATACTAATTTTAATACCAAAAAAATATTAACTTCTTATTTTATACTGTAACATAGTAACATTTTAAATTTTTTGTATTGATCAATATTGTACACTTTTTGGAGGTTTTTTTTTCCTTTCCAACAAAACTCGGTTGGAGATGTGCCGTCATGGGCACGGTACGATTAAAAATCGGCACGATACGATTAAATAAATGGGCCAGTACGATATAATACAATTAAAAAATAGCACAATCCATAATAAAGTAAACGGACCGGCATGACACCGCACAAAGCACATTTGGCACGAAACTAAATGGGCCGGACGGCATGGACCGTTTGACACCCCTCTATGTCTATATTCTTATTTGCTTATTGTCTTATTTCTTGTGAAGAGTTGCATCACTTCCTGGGTCTATATCCAAATTTTGAATCTGTAAACGTGTAATTTCGATATTGAGAATTTTTTTTTTGAACGGCAATTTTTTATTATTAATTCTTGGAAATGATACAAAAATTAAAAAGATAAGGGATGATGACATCAAATCTTAAGCTAAATTAAGAACTGTCTTCTGTCCATCCGAGACACAAACTCTAAGTTAGCAAGAAACCAACCTAGGAGAACACCCATTCACCAAGTCTAGACATCTATGGGTCTCAAACCAGAATCTGCAACAAACAAAACAAAGGCGGGCCAATCCCGGCCCAGTCCAACACCAAACCCTAACTCGAAGCAAATAGCCACCGTCGCCGACCACCCAAACCGCCAGACAACTCTTGGCAAGGCCAAACCACCGCTGAAACCCCCAGGTCGAGAACCCCAAAAACCACCTGACGCCACAAGCCATCACTGTTGGCCCGTCGCAGATCTCACCCCTTCCCTGAACTCCCTTCAGACAACCGAGAAAAAGCCGATTCCATCCTCACAAACGATCAGAGATTCAGCAACCCTGCAATGTCGCTACTACACCGTCACCCAAGAAAATCACGAGCAGATCGCAACCTGCCAACCCCGCAAACTACTTGCCCTTGGAATCAAATCCATATTTTCAATTTTTGGATAACAAAAATAATGATCCATCTACTAATTTCGATTCCGTTACGAAATTCCTTTTCATGATTGGAATATTTTTTTCAACCATGTAAAGAGCAATAGGCAAAGTCAAAGGGTGATTTCCTAAGTAAATAAACTAAATTTTCACATGGGTGTGGGCTTTGGTTAGCGAGTTGATGTTCAAAAAACTAATTCCCGCCTTTCTGTGTATATTTAGCTGCTTAAAACCCGAGACTACATCACAACTCAGTCTTGTTAACTTAATAACAGTACAAGTGATTAGTTCTTGTTCCATTCATCATCTCTCTCCTCCCCGCCGCCACCCCCACCTCTCTCTCTCTCTCTCTCTCTCTCTCTCTCTCTCTCCCCATCATTGTAACAATAACTAATCACTTGTTACAATGATGCTTCCAATTTCCGGCCACCCATCAACCAAGCTCGAAGCCCCTACAAAGCGACCTAACAAATCATTCCCATTCAACCTTACTCCTCTCCATCGCGCTTTAATCTTCATTGTAATCATTTTTCAAGTATCTATTGTTTTATACCTTACTCGTACCCACCAACTATCCCTACCCGAATCACATCAAGTGTCACCTGTATTTCAAGCCCGAGAATCTAGATTAGTATCAAAAATCTCATCCAAAACTTACGGCAGCTTGCCAAACAAAGGCATATCAAATATCTCATCAAAAACTCACAGCAGCTTGCCAAACAAAGGCGTATCAAATGTCTCATCGGCAACTCACGGCAGCTTGCTAAACAAACGCCATGGCAGCTTGTTAAACAAAGGCGTATCAAATATCTCATCAAAAATTCACCGCAGCTTGCCAAAAAAAGGCGTATCAAATGTCTCGTCAAAATCTCATGGCAGCTTGCCAAACAAAGGCATCTCAAATATTTCGTCGGAAACTTACGCTAGCTTGCCAAACAAAGGCGTATTAAATATCGCATTGGAAACTTACGACAGCTTGCCAAACAAAGGCTGCGATTCTGGTCGGATTTATGTCTATGATCTCCCCCCGATGTTCAATTACGATCTCAAGAACAATTGCAACCAACTAGAGCCGCCGGACAACGAATGTGACAGAAATTTGAACGACGGTCTTGGACCGGTGGCGAGAGAGTTCGCCGGAATGCTACCGGAGAGTATTATCCCTGCGTTTTACTGGACGGACATGTATTGGGGCGAGGTGGTGTTCCACAATCGGATGCTGAACCACAAGTGCCGAACGCTAGAGCCAGAATCCGCTACGGCGTTCTATATACCTTTTTACGCTGCGCTGGATGTGAGAAAACACTTGTTCAATCACACCGTAAGAGAGCGCGATATGCTTCCTGAGATGTTGACTAATTGGGTCCAGGAACAGAAATGGTGGAAGAGATCCATCGGCTCCGATCATTTCATCATGCTTGGAAGGATTACATGGGATTTCCGACGTGAGGGAGACAACGACGCCGATTGGGGGAACAGATTCCTCCATATGCCGGCGATGCGGAACGTCATCCGTGTATCCGTCGAGCGTAGCATCTGGGACGACCTAGAAATCGCTGTACCTTACCCCACCATATTCCACCCCAGGTCAGAAGCCGATATCATTGAGTGGCAGGAATTCGTCCGGAGCCGCCGCCGAAACCACCTTTTCGCCTTCGTCGGCAGCAGTCGGTCCTCAATCAAGAACGATTTCCAGGGGATTTTACAGAAACAGTGCCTCGATGAGTCAACCGTGTGTCGCCACGTGAACTGCGGCTGGAAAAACTGTAGCGACGGGAAGACGGCGGTCATGGAGGCGTTTCTCGACTCCGATTTCTGTCTCCAGCCGAGGGGGGACGCGTTCACGAGGCGTTTGGTTTTCGATTGCATGTTGGCGGGTTCGATACCAGTTTTTTTCTGGAGGCGGACGGCTTACATGCAGTACGAGTTATTCATGCCGATCGAACCCGAGGATTACTCTGTTTTTATACGCCGTGACGATGTACGTAACGGAACGGATATAAGGAGAGTGTTAGAAAGGTATGGAAGGAAGGACGTGAAAAGGATGAGAGAGAAAGTAATAGAATATATACCACGATTTGTGTATGCGAAATCGAGTCAAGGGTTTGAGAAAACAAGAGATGCTTTTGATATTGCTCTTGATGGGGTACTGACCAAATACAAGGCTCACATGGAGAAGGGTAGAATTGGGAATTGGAATGAAATATGAATGATCAAATGTGCACAATTTTCATTTGGATCATGGTGTTATATGGAGTATTTGTTTTCTTTGTTTATTTCAACTGGTGTTATTTCAATTCATTTCAACTTCTTGTGGTGAGAACTTTAAAATAAACTAAGGACTATTATAGAATAATAATGCTACCGTCGTCACACACAAACACTCAAAAAGATGGTAACATCATCATCTGAGTGATTGCGAAGTGTCTTGAGGATCAATTCATTTCATTTGTGAATACATTTAAGCAGCTCCACACCTTAGAAATACCTGTTAAATGAAACAACCAAGGAAATGTACACTGTAAGGGGTTTTTTGGCTAAATAAAGCCAATTAGTTTTATTTTTTTGTCTTTATTATTTTTCATTTTTGCATTTGTTAGTTTTTCATCGATTTTTTTGGATTGTTGTGTCGTCATGACGATAAAAATCTAAAAAGTAAAAAATTAGGATCAACATATATTTTTTTGAATAAAGACAAAAACGAGTTTTTCGTCTTTATTAAAAGAAATTATATTTGGACCATAATTTTTTACTTTTCATATTCCTCTCGTCGAGTCAAACTAATAATCTAAAAAAAATAAATTTACGTGAAACTAATAAATACAAAAAAAGTTTGAATAAAAAAGAAGAAGAAACCACGTACAATTGGCTTATTTTAGACAAACAGCCCCTAAGCTGGAAAACGTTGCGAACCCTGTCCTTAACTGTCATGTACACCAACACCTTTTTCCTTCACTTTCGAATATCCAAAGTCTAGTCCAACTGTCCAAACGAAAGTGCTACAGGCACAGTACTTTAGTGCCACACCCAGCCACATCAGCTGAGGTGGCATTCCATTAAAAAAAAAAAAACAGAAATCAAAATCAACTTTTTGCTTCTTCCGCGCCCAAAACAAAGAGAGAGCAAGTGAAAGAGCGAACGAAGACCTCAGCCAAGACCCAACTGGCAAATACTACCGGCGACTTTCGCCACCATCACCACCACCGACGACCCCGCTGCCATCAGCGCCTCCCCTCCACTGACGGCAACCACCACTGGCTGCAATTGTGCCACACCGCCAACCGACGCATCTATGCACCTGTTTATATCCTAAAATGTGCCACCCAATGAGAAAATTACACGTGGCACTGAATGATGCGTTGGCCATATAGAACATGTCCCAATTGAGTACCAATTACAGAGGATTACGGAAATTAGGGAGAGTGCTATTTTAATGATAAACGGTATCGTTTTGAGTTAAACCGATGTCGTTTGGATTGCATTTAGAGACGGTTTAAAAAGGGATTCTGTTGATTAATCTTTAGGATCATCAAACGATGTAATCATTGCCTTAATTCGCAACTAAATTGGATGCAATTACAGGGAATCACTGGGGAAGCCAGACGTGTTGCATTAATTCACGTTGCTTGAAAATAGGGGAACCACGATCCAGAAAGTGGCCACGAACACCATTATCGAAGCATGAAGGGAGAGAAGGAATCCTGGAAATATCAATATAACCGTTCGAAGGCAAGGTCTCAACCGATTTATGTGGCAAACATGGGTATCAATCGAAGACGTGGAGATCGAAGGCAAGCCTGGCGTCTATAAATAGAGGAGTAAAGCAAAAAGAGAAGCCTCCACAAAAAATTCATATCATCTGACAATTCATACGAAATGATTGCTCAGAGATCTATCTTAGATTAGTTTTTAGTTTAGAATAGGATTTTTTTTGTAAGTTGAAGGCTTATTTGCATGTAAGACTACTTTTGATTAAATTCAAGTTCTCTTATTTTCTTTTAAGTTTTTTTTCTTACCAAAGAATAGTCGTTTGTAAATCCACTTTTGATTAAATTCAGTGTGCTTATATTTCTGCATTATTCTTGAGATAGTCTTAAGAGTGTTTGTATACAAATTTACCTTTGATTAAATTCAGGTTTGTTTGTGTTCATTCATCTTTTCTGATTCGAAACGCGTCAATTTTTTATTTGGTTGATACCTTAAGAAAAAATTCTCTTAATTGAGGTAATCGAACGGATAACACAATTGCCTGATTTAAATTAGTTGTTTCAAATCAATTTGGAAAGAATAATTTCTTCTTTGAAGTTATTTCTTTTCTGGCACGCCTGCATACAATCATTTGCCATTTGATTGAGCTAATTCAGCCCAAACAATTTTTGGCACGCCCAGTAGGACATAAATGTGTCAAAATGCCAAGGTTTCGAAAACAAATAGGGACACCCGTTAGTGATCTAGCGCGAGAAGAACAGGCTGTGCCAGAACAGGCAGCAGAACTAGGAACGCCTATAAATCCTGTTTTTCCTCAATTGGCTTTAGAAATCGAAGAGCCTCTTTATGAAGAGCCTTCTTACGAGATACCTTCTGAGGAAGTGCCTCCAAATTTCCAAAGAGGACAAACCAGTGGCAAAGACCACGATAGAAAGGAAATGTTTAGAGAAATGATGATAGCTTTTCGAGAGATGGCTCAAACCCAAAGAGCCATGATCAAAAGCATAAGAAATAGGTTGCCTAACATAGAGCAAGCAAGAAATAGTCCAGGGGATATTGGGCTAGATAATCATGCCAACTCAAGCACTCACCAAAGTCCCTTCGAATGAAGGCTTGGAGAAGATGTTGGTAAAAGTAGGATGAAGTCTAGAACAGGTAAGGAAAATATGTATTCAGAGGAAATACCACAATCTTGGTATAAGCCTGTGAAACCTACAAAACCTGTTCTGAAAATTCCAAGGCAATCCCATGGTGTTATCATTGGGGTTCAAAGAAACGCTAGGGAAAGGCAGAGTGTTAATCCCCTCTTCGAACCCACATTTCGAGAATGGGAAGATGACATAGGGCCAGAACTAGTTTATAGGCTCGAGAGAAGGGGTGAAAACTCACAACATTCTCGGCAAAATGTCCCAACCACCAAAAATCCTCTCAAAACAGCTTATAGAAGTCATAAGTCTGTTCGAACTAATGCTGTATTTGATAAAATGCAGCAGCCACCGTATGGAAATTTCCCAAGGGAAAACCAAGGGGATTTAAACACAACAAAGGGAGTTTATGAAGATGGTTTCGTAGGGCCATAATCCCCCATAGAAAACCAAGAGCAAAACTTTCTCATAGGCAACCCAATACTAAGAGACCAAGTCATGGGTCTCATACAAGAGGTTTGTGGACCTCGAACTCAGGGGGTACAATCTCAAATTTATAGAAAGCCATATCTAGAATGGGTAGACATAATGTTTCAAATCCCTAGAGAGTTTAAAATTCCAGATTTTACTTTGTTCTATGGGGATGGAAGACAGTCCTCCATAGAGCATATTGCTAGGTTTTCTGCCCAATGTAAGAATTTGGCTCAAAATGGCTTCATGAAGTTGAAGCTATTCTCCAATTCTTTGTCTGGGCCAGCTTTTGCATGGTACACTAACTTACCACCAGAGTCAATAACTGATTGGTTTTAGATGGAAGAAGCATTCCATGCACAGTTCTTCAATGCTAGGCCTGAAGTTTCTATGGCAGACTTGGCTAGGCTAAAGCAGAAACCAGATGAGAAAGTAGCAGATTTCATATCTTGGTTCAAAAGAGCAAAAACCAAGTGCAAACTCCATCTGCCAGGGGCAAAATTCGTGAGATTAGCACAGGATGGTTTAGAAAGAGAACTTCGAAAGAGGTTTGATTCTAAAGAGTTTAGGGACTTTGCAGATCTAACTTATAAGGTTGCTAGGTATGAATCACTACTAGAGGAGGATATGAACAGACATAATTCCTTCTACCCAACATACTATAGGGACCCCAATTATGAGATAGATGCTGCAGAAATTATAGAGCATGATCCTTGTGTTTGTGAGCCTTTAATTCAAAAGAATGTGTCTCTAGGGCAGAAGTTCAAACAAAAAGAGATTACTAAAGTATACTCTTTCGATATATCAAAAGCTGATGAGATTTTTGACTTCTTGTTAAGAAAGAAAATCATTAAGCTGCCTTCGAATGTAAAAAACTGCCCACAGTGGAAGAAAAGAATGGAAAGACCTTTTGTAAATGGCATGACTCTTGGTCTCATTCAACTAAATCTTGTAATGTTTTTCGTGACAGGATTCAAAAAACAAATCAAGAAAGGGAGAATCAAATTTCCTGAAAAGGTTATGGGAATTGATACAGTGCCTTTTCGAAAGGTAGAAGAAGTCAACACCAATGTGCCCTCCTCACTGGCTCGAACTGTCAAGAAATATTGGCAGGATAAGGAGGCACCAGTAAACATGAATACAGTTCAATATGGAAGAGGTAAGCCATACGTTAGCCACCCTCGAGGCATGGGAGTGAGGCCAAGTCACTATAAGCGAGCCAATGATGGTTTTTCTTCACAGAGGTTCCCAGGTAATAATCATCTGCCCATGTTAGAAGCCTCGCTTTTGGAATGCTTATGTGTGGGATGCAGGGCCAACTATTTGGTTTTTAAGGACTTGGACAAAAAAGGGGTGAGTTTTTCCCCTAAGGAGATGGGAATAAAAAGAATAGCCCCAGTGCAAGCAAAGCCAAGTGACAGCAAGTTTTGGTTGGCATCAAAGAGGGATGTGCCTACTAGCCCTGTCCTAGCTATCCACAGAAGGGAGTTGCCGCCTTCGAAGAAAACTAACATTGGCCAGACATCAGAGGCGCAAGGAGAAGCCAAACAAGAGGAATTCACTTTAGTGAAAGGAGTCCCTGATTGGTTTCTGAAGCAAGTCAAGCCTGAGTTGTTCTAAGGATACAAAAACTCGAACAAGAATGAGAACAGAACTTTCAAGCCACCAAGTTCGAACTCTGGAAATTGGGTGTTAATTAGGGATCCCAAGTCTCAAATACCACAGATGGTTCCATTGCTCTCAAGAACTCAGAAGAGAAAGCTCCAGAGAAAGTATATGCTTTTCCAGTCAGGAGAATCCTCAACGGGGGAAGAATCAGGCACGGGAGCAAGGTCTAATCCACGGTTTGACAGGGTTAAAAGGGACTCAGAAGAGTTTCGAACCCAGTATCACGAGAGGGAGACTTTGAAGAAAGTAGCCTCTGCCATGCTTGAAGAAAATCTCGATCCACCTTCTCCCAATTCATTGGCTAGTTACCAGTCTTGTTTACTTGAAGCCATGTTGGTGGGGTAAGAAGGAATAGAACAATGCTCTTCTCCCATGGAAGTATCAGTACAAGAGGTTGAAAGCAAAGAAGTTAAGGAGACCAAAGCACTTAAACCAGTCAAGGAAGTGGCAACAATCCAATTTGGGGGTCAACCAGAAGTACAAGTTAATATTGTGTACTCATACTCTATGGATTTCTACAAGAATGGCCAGATATCCAAAGGCCAAGGTAATGCTTGGTCAAACTTGGGCAAGTCAGACAATCCTGAAGAAACACTGAGTGATGAGGAATTGAACATTATATGTAACAACTGTGACGTGGAAGAAGTGGCTCAGATCGAGATGGACGAGAACCTGGTATGTGAAATTGAGCAGAATCAAGAGAGTTTGGAAGTAAGCTCAAAAGAAATTGCTTGTTTTGTGCCAGATTCCATGTCTGACGTCGAATACCCCTTGGTAATAGATTTAAATTATGTGGAAATTTCATATCCATTTAAACTACCTACTAATGCAATGAGACAACATTTGCGTCCATTATATATTACTGCATATTTCGATGGAGTTCCACTTAACAGAATCCTAGTGGATAATGGGGCTGCAGTGAATATTTTGCCTTTCCAAACCTTGAAAAAGTTAGGAAAAGGAAAAATAAAATTGATTCCAACCAGCACATCCATTGCAGGATTTACTGGGGAAAGTCAACATTCCAGGGGAATCATCTCCATTAGATTGGCAGTAGAAGGAATAGAAACTGATACTGCTTTCTTTGTAGTTGATACGTATGCTAAATACAATGCTTTATTGGGAAGAGATTGGATTCATGTTAATGGATGTATCCCCTCCTCTATGCATCAGGAACTAATGATTGTTAAGTATGATAAAGGCAAAGAAGTGGGTGTTGAAGGAGTCAAAACTGATCCACATCCATTTAGTGCCACGACGAATTTTGCTGAAGCAGAAATGTACAAATCAGATGTAGTTCCTTTGAGTGAATTATTTCAAGCAGCCACTTACTCAACCAACGAGATGGAACTGAGAGAATTGGCAGAGTTGAAATCGAAGCTGAAACAAACTGTTGATTATGAATCAGACACCCCAAAAGATGACGCTGCTTGGATGTAAATCCAAGGGAGAGGTAGAAGAAGAGGCCAACTCATTGGCTTTGGTGAGGTATGTTGCTCTGGGGATCGAACAGAAGATTCAAGAAGACAACATATGGGAAGATATCATGCAGGATAATAAGCCTCATGAGGAGGAAATCCAGATGACTTCTCCAGAACAGGTTGAAGCTCAAGACTTTTTGGAGGAAGTAAGATTGGGGGATGAATAAAACCCCAATCCAGTGTTCATTAATAAACAGCTTGAACCAAGGGTGAAAGCTGGATTAATAGCACTATTGAAAGCAAATAAGGAATACTTTGCATGGAGTTACAAGGAACTACCTAGATTGAACAGGGAATTGGTGGAGCATAGGTTACCTATCAAGTCACAATTCAGACCTGTGAAACAACCAATTAGGAAGATGAGTTCAGAAATTATTGCAGGTGTCAAAAAGGAAATGCAGAGGCTTCTAGACGCAGGTTTCATTAGAACAACCAGGTATGTCGAATGGCTATCTAATGTGATTTCAGTCCCTAAAAAGAATGGAACTATCAGGATCTGTGTTGACTTTCAAAACCTAAATACTGCAACCCCTAAGGATGAAAACCCAATGCCTAATGTGGATACACTTGTGGACAGTTTAGCTGGGCACAAGGTGTTGTCCATTCTAGATGGGCATTCAGGGTATAATCAAATTTGCATAGCAAGGGAAGATGTGCATAAAACAACATTTACTTGCCCTGGTAATGTTGGTATTTTTGAATGGATCAAAATGCCATTTGGGTTAAAAAATGCTGGAGCCACCTACCAGAGGGCTATTAATGCCATTTTTCATAATTTGGTTGGAAGTTTTCTTGAGTGTTACATAGATGATATCATTGTAAAGTCAAATTCTGATGAGTATCATTTGCAACACTTAGAGAAGGCATTTCAACAAATGAAACATTATCAGTTGAAATTGAATCCAGAAAAATGTGCTTTTAGAGTATCAGTTGGAAAATTTCTGGGTTATTTAGTCCATAACAAGGGAATACAAGTTGACAAGAACAAAGTAAATGCTATTATTGAAGCCAAGCCACCTTCTACAAAGAAGGAGTTGCAAAGGTTTCTTGGTCAATTAAATTTCCTTCGAAGGTTTATATCTAATACTGTAGGGAAAACTAAAATTTTCTCTTCTTTGTTAAAACTGAAAGAAGGGGAAAAATTCAAGTGGTTCAGAGAGCATGATGAGGCATTCGAAGCCATCAAGAGGTATCTAGCCAACCCTTCTGTTTTGGCGACTCTCATTAAAGGAAAGCCAGTAAAGTTGTACCTAGCTGCAACACACGACTCAATAGGAGTACTGTTGGCTCAAGACAATGAAGATGGCAAGGAAATAGCAGTTTATTATCTTAGTAGGTTTTTAAACTCCTGTGAATGCAAGTATGCTACAGTAGAGAAATTATGTTTAGCTTTATTTTATACTTCTAAGAAACTTAGGCATTATATGTTGCCTAGAGTAACTTATGTTATTTCTCAAACTGATGTAATTAAGCATATGCTTTCGAAGCCAGTGCTTAGTGGGAAGATTGGGAAATGGATAATATCTTTTATTGAGTTCTGTCTTGAATATGTACCTCAAAAATCAGTAAAAGGCCATGCATTGGCCAACTTTTTGGCTGATCATTCAAATGAGCACGAGACACCAAGAGCATTGGAAGCCACTGTGGCTGAAATTAAGCCATGGAAATTATGGTTCGATGGGTCAAGAACTGTTCAAATGGCTGGAGTAGGCATAATTATGAAATCCCCCCAATGGTTGAAAACCAAATATGGTTTTCGACTGAATGAGGGCAGTGTTCCAATAATCAGGCAGAATATGAAGTATTGATCATATGATTAAAAATTTTACTTAACTTGAGAGTTAGTGTTGCTGAAGTCTTTGGAGATTCTCAGTTAGTGATAAATCAGCTGAATGGACAGTTTAAATGCACTAGTCCAGTATTGATAATTTATTATCAACATGCTAAGAAGCTGATGGATCAATTCTTTATACTTACTTTGACTTATATACATAGATTCTTCAATGAAGAAGCTGATGAAATAGCTCAAAGAGCATCTGGTTTCAGAGTTTTGTCAGAAAATGAAAAGGGGTTTTGTCAATTAATTTTGAGAAAATCTCTACCCATGTTGCAAAATAGAATAACTGGTTTCGAAGTATTGGAAATTAATGTTCCTACTAATCAAAATGTTGATTGGAGGCAAGCATTAATTGAATATTTAACCAAGTCAGACGGTACTGTAGACAAAGCAACCAGATTGAAAGCAATAAACTATATTATGTACAACAATGAGCTATTTAAGAGAGGAATGGATGGCCTTCTTTTGAAATGTTTAAGCAAGGTGAATGCATTTAAAGTAATGGCTGAAGTACATGAAGGAATCTGTGGAGCACACCAAGTTGACATAAAAATGAGATGGTTAATAAGGAGGTATGGGTATTATTGGCCTACCATCCTCAAAGATTGTATAGATTGTGCAAAGGGGTGTCAAGCCTGTCAAAAAACAGGTCCACTCAAGTATTTGCCAGTCACAGATTTTGCAATATGTAATAAAACCATGGCCTTTTAGGGGATGGGCTATGGATATGATTGGGATGATTTATCCTCCTTCATTGGAGAAACATAAATTTATCCTAGTAGCTACTGATTATTTCACGAAATGGGTGGAAGCCCAAATTTATCAGGAGGTTAAACAAACCCATGTCATTGATTTCATAAAAGGGATCATATACAGATTTGGAAGCCCTCAAACGATAACAGTGGATAATGGTTCCATATTTGAGGGCAAATTGATAAAGAATTTTGCTAATAACCATGGAATTTCATTAATATATACCAGTACTTATTATGCTCAGTCAAATGGTCAAGTAGAATCAACCAATAAGATTATCAAGAAGGGGATTCAAAGAATGGTGGATCAAAACCCAGAGGTTTGACATGACCTGTTACTTGACACTTTATGGGCATATAGAAATACAAAAAGGACTAGCATGGGCATTACTCCATTTGTATTAACTTATGGACATGATGCTGTGTTGCCTATGGAGATCACTGTGAGATCTCAAAGAGTAGCATTTCAAAATAATTTAGATACAGGGTCTTATCATCAAGCCATGCACATGGAATTAGAAGATATTGATGAAACTAGAATAAAGGCTTTAAATCAAATTATGTTGCAAAAGGCAAGGGTTGCAAAGAGTTATAATAAGAGAGTTGTCCTTCGAAGCTTTGATGAAGGGGATCTTGTGTGGAAGGTTATCCTTCCTATCAGGGATAGGAAAGTTAGAACAGATGGATTAAGGAAGTGGGGACAACATGGAATGGGCTTTTTCAAATCCATAGAGTGTTAAAAAGAGGAGCGTATTATTTGAGAAATTTGAGTGGTTATATTCATCGAAGGAAAATAAATGGAAGACATCTCAAACTTATATTCCTTCTATATGAGAATCCTTTCATAAAAGGTAACTTATGAAGGATGAGTTTTTCATTTATTTGAACGTATTGATGGTTTTGATGGGAAGTTGGTTATTTTGTACTGAACCCAAAACAAAACCTGAACTTGAGTTATTGGTTGCATAATGGTAGGATTTTGATTGGTTTGACGTTCAGGGGTTTTTCTTTGGAGTTCTTTATATGATCATGCTCAACCAAGTTACCATACAAGCGTTCGAAGCCATAAAAGAGTCAAGAATCATCAAGCAAAGTTCCTATTATATTTATAAAATAAAGAAAACATAAGAAAATCCAAATGGATTTGAAATAGATCCAAGAGGATCTGAACAAAAAAAGAGCTAGCTAAGATTATAAAAAATGGATACTCTGGCCCAGAAGCAAAAATGAAGATCATTGTTGATCCTCACAGTCCCAAAGGAGAATCTTTAAGAAAATCCTCTCTCCGGGGGACTTTTAGCTTTGTGAGCCGAGAGGACGATTGAAAGATCATCCCAGGTCCTAGCCAGGCAGAGACGTGAAGCTGTTTCCACGCACACCAACTGGCTTCGAAGCTGGCTGATCTCGCTTCGAAGGGCCTGGAGCTCTGTCTGAACGTCCCTTTTTAACTCTGCGATCAAATTGGCCATGTTGGCCAACTCACTCATGAGATCAGCAAAGGGAATTGGATGGTGCTCAGCCATGGCTGTTGGGTTGAGAGAAAGGAAAAGGATACAACGTTTTATTAACATGCATATGTATTTATAACCCAAAGGCATATGGGAAGTACGCTCCATTAATTATGAGCCTTAATGAGGGGAAATACGTAAGGTTCAGAAGACGAAGGGTCTAAGAGCGTTGGACGCCATGTGTTCTGTTAATTAATGGTTTGCAACTCACAAGGAGACGGCTGAGAAGCCGCTGAAAGTAAATGAGTTGGTGGGATTAATTTAGACCACATTTGGTTGGTCTTCGAAATATCAATGTGCTTCAGAACGTTGATATTCGAAGGTGAGGCCTAATAAGAACAAAATAACGGAAAGAATACTTGTAAAGGGAAATTTCTATTTTCTGTATTCATTGATTTTCTTCGTATTCATCACATTCCACAGTAGTATATTTGGTCCTTACAAAGCCACAATGATAAGGAAAGGTTAAATAATCAGTTCATTGGTCAAAGCCACTACAAAATATTGGAAATACGAATGAAAATTTTATTCATCACATTTACACAGAAGGTTACAAATAAGGTAATAGTGAGAAACCTATCTAAGGCTTCATCACATTTACACAGAAGGTTTCAAGTAAGGTAACATTGGGAAATCTATCTAAGGCCTGATAGTATCATAGGAGAGGATCTCTAGGGATCAACCAACTGAGATACAAAGACTTGAATCAAGCTTCATTGGGACTTGATCCAAACTCCATTGGTAGGTAGATAGGCTTCGAAGACCACTCTCGTTTGATTCTTTGGTCTTCGAAGCAATAGCCCAGTATAGACACATCATGAGCGCTGATGTGTCTATACCTAGGGGCTTTAGGGTTTAAGGGAAATATCATGAGGGCTAATGTGGCTATGTTTCGAAATTTCTCTTCGGAAACGTTGGAGGAGGCTTCATGATGAGTATTTCTTGAAACCCTACTGGAGAATAGGGTTTGGGCGTTACTGGAGGAGAGGTAAGCTAAGGAAGAAGATAGGTTGTAAGCTTTCTTTCCCAAGAGACCCCTATTTATACCAATAAAATTTGGGAATAGTCATTTATGGCTCTTTAAGATACGGTAGGTGAGGAGTTAACACAGCAAACTGTTTGAGCAAAGGAATGTAGGAAACAGTGTTTGATTTTAATTACGGTTATACTTACCCAAAATTGAATAAATAATGAAAGAATAAAGTACAAACTGTGTAAAGTTACAAAAAAGGACTTATTACATCACAAATGGTGGTTAGTAGTCCTCGAAAAGAACTGGAGTTAGCATCCAAAAGCGAAGTGTGAGCAGCTCTTCTCCTCTGTTCCTCTCGAAGGGAAGGGATAAGCTGTGGAAGTATTGACTCATCCCTTAATGCCTCGCCCTCAAGCTCTGAAAAGCCATTTGAAACATCAGCTATCTCCTCCCTGACCTTCTTCATTTCTTCTTGTAACCACTGCATCTTCTTGTCAAGTTTTGCAAGTTTATCTCCTCGAGCTTGATAAAGAGAAAGACAAGATGCAGTCTTGAGTGCTTGGGCCTCCAGCTTTTTGGCCTTTTCAATGGTTGTGCCAATGCTCTCAGATAAGAAATGATTAAGGGCAATCAATTCACCAAATTGTTTGAGGTGCTCTTGAAGAGTGGAATTGATTGAAGGAGGAAGCCCTTGGGAGAGAGATAAGGCCTGATAGCATACTTCGAAGTGATAGGTTAAATTATGTTCAAGCAAAGCAGGAAGTCCTAAATGATTCAAGGCCTTTAGGTGGCTTTTTAGTATCTGAACTTCCTCCTTTGTGAGAACATGTTTGATTCTAAATGAGGGGAAGTCAGAAGGCATCGATGGGTTTAGAAGTTGCTGAAAGCTTTCCAGGGGGTTCGAAGAAATAAGAGGGGTAGAATCAGCAATTTGGTTACAAAATTTCTCCAATTGACTTTTGAAAAAAGATATGTCAAAAGCCACTAAAGGCAGATCAATTGGAGAAGAAGAGGATGAAGACTCATTTCCAAAGATAGGGACCATCCCTGTTACCTGCATAGAAACCAAAAGGTTGAGATTGGAAAAAGATATGGAACAGGAGAGAAAAAGTATGTTTAGATGGCAAGATTACATGGTCTGAAGAAGAGGGAGTCAAGTTTGAGTTTTGTTCCCCAACACTTTTGAGAAAATGGCTTTTCGAAGCCAAAGTGGAGTCTATCAGTAGAGGCCCCTCCCCTAAAACTGATAAGGGAGCGGGAGGGGAGTCTCTCTTAAAAATTGGAAGTGGCCCCATAGTCTTCGAAGGAGACAAGTTAGCCATAACCTGTGCAAAGGTGGGCTCAGTAAGGAATGATAGCAGAGCTTGCATGTCAATATTCTTTCCAACAATGTCTTTCTTTACAGAAAGAGATTGAATAGGGGATGCCTGTAAGAATAAAAGGCAAGTTCGAGTGAATTCTTTCACAATTTAAAAAGATGAGTATTCAGAGAATATCTTGTAGGGGTCATCTTTTGGCATTTATTGAGAAGGCTCTACGACTTCTTGTTGAAGGCAAGAAGTAAGGGATAGTTCTAATGCCTCAACAGGGGATACCATTTGAGCCTACACAGAGATCAACAATGAGTCACAAGCATAAGAGACACATAAATATGTGCATAACCAGAGTGTACATTGGCTTACCTCCTCTGGGAAAGAGAGTTTCCTTGGGATTTGAGACTTTTTGGAATGCATTTCTTTTCTCTCATAGAAAAGAGTCTCCTTTGTAGTTGCTCTTGTTGCACCTGATTCGAACTCATGAATCAGAATTGCAATGGAGCCCTTTAAAAAGACACTTATCATGAATAAAGAAGGAATTACCCCTAGAGATCAAGACCTCTGTGTCAGTCTCAGTTTCTTCATCACTGGAAGAAACTTGAGGACCACGCTTTCTGGTGGTTTTGGTTCTCTTCGATGCTGAGGGAAAGGAAAATGAGAGAGTAACTCAAGCAAGTAAAATTAGAGATGGAAGACAATTAGAAGGGAGGGCACAAACCTGGAAGTTCAGCTGAGGGTTCGAGATAGTGCTTGGTTGGAATCACTTTTTTGGGCTAAACAGCAGTTTTACTCCTTTTCGAAGCACTTTCTGTGGGAGAGGTAGCACCTGCAAGTTTTGTATGCAATTAGATTTGGTTTCAGAAAGGGAAGCCACGTTCAGAGACAAATACCTCTTTTTTGTGTAACCCGTAGAGATTGTCTTCTTACTGGAGAAGGAGGGATGATCATTGCGATGGGAGAGGCTTCGACGGGGGTCAATTCTTGCTCAACCTCACCTTCAGCAGTGTCTTCGATCCCTCCAGCCAGTCCAAACTCATTGTCTGAGGAAAAGGAGGACGAGTCGTTCCGTCTCCTATGTCCAAACTCAGACTTATCAAACCCAATATGGTTCAGGAACTTTTTATAGGGAGTACACCCCAGGAGGAAGGAGTAGTTGGAGTGCCACCAATTGTCAAATGCAGGGGTTGTGCGTACTTCAAGTTCCCTGAACTCCTGGATAACAGTTCTCTTTAATGCATATCTGGCTTGGGCAAACCACGTCTGGAAGTGCTCGATCAAAATATATGATCGTTCAGACATACAAACATTGGCAGAGCCACAGAATGGGATGGGTATGCCTTGAACAAAATCGAGCTGCCTAGCAAATTGTGTAGGGCAGTATACCTCTGCATGTGCTAGGGATTTGGAGGGGTTCAACGAAGAGATGAAGATCTCTCTGCCCGTAAGAATGTTGCTCCATGCTTGGAGGGCTCGAAAGGACTTTCCTTGACAATCCGCCAGAATTTAAAAAAACCATGACGGCTCAACAGGAGTTGGGAATGGATTGGGCCATTCCCTATCTGAGGCAAATCCAGTGAAGAAGCACAAATAGTATGTCAGGGTTGGAGTTGCCCCATCCACTGGGTGAATATAATTGTCACCATGGACATTGGGCGTCTCGGTGGTGCTAACAGATGACGTGGGTGCTTTGAAAGGACCTAACTTCGGAAAGTATGCATGGAGCCACAGTTGAACAAACCATTGGGGCCCTCCCTGAGAGTGGTTCAAACCCTTTTGGTAGAAGTTAGAACCAACCTTATATACGTGGCCAAGGAAGTAAGAGGCGAAGTCAAACTCTTCACCTCTAGAAAGTGCCAGTGCCAGCGGTATGAATTCACTCATTACCCTTTTTCCAGAGTGGCAAAGGATGTGCTTGCAAAGGGTATAGAGGATGTAAGCAAAAAACTCAGTATCAGACACCTCCCCTGTTAACTTCCTTTCCCTGTTGTAAAAATGGGAAAAGGCTCCGTTTGTAGCGGTCAAGCAGGTGAAGCCCTCGGGAGGAGTGTATTCTTTGGTGGGGTCAAATTGAGGGCCATATGGAATAAGCCCCAGCATCTGAGTGACGTCCAGAACTGTGGGCGCCATCATACCATAGTTGAACCTAAAGAAATTGAAAGATGGGTCCCAAAAGGCCAAAACGGCCTGGATCAAAGGAGGATTTTGTGGTACCCCCCTTCGAAGGAGGGTAATAATGTTCTTCAGACCCACCTTCTCTAGATCACTCGATTTCTCAGCCAACATTTGAGTGGTCCATATCTTCCAATCCTTATCCAACGTGGGCCAACAGGGGAAGGATTTTCTTGTGAAATTTTGCCAATCGAGGCCTGAACAGGCTCAAATGTCAGCATCTCCCAATCGAGGGAGGCAGGTATTTCCCCTATGAGTTGAGGACCCAAAATAAAAGTACCTTCTTCTTTAGGGTTTGGAATAAAAACTCTGGTGTCAAGATAGGAATCTTCAGTCGATCCCTCGGTTTTTCCTGACACGAACCGCCTCAATGCCAGAGAAGGAGTAGGGTGTTCTGTGGCTGGATTGCTAGAAGAAGCCATTAATTTGAGTCGGAGTTTAGCGTTTTCAGAAGGAGAGAAAAAAAGGGTTCAGTTCAGAGGATTTGAGGAGATTTGAATGCTTAGAGCGTAAATGGTGATTTTGAATCATTTCCGCTTTTACATTTCTGCAGGTGGGCCAGGCCTGTAGTGGGCCCATATTTTGGGGTCCGCTGGAAGTTTCTTCATTAACTTTAAAGGGAATTGAGATTGTTAGAATTGTTATTATTTTAACAATAATCCCAAGTCGAGTGTATTGTTGAAAGAGGAAATTTCATAAAAAAAAAAAACTACTATATTACAGCAATGGAATTTGCGTATTTACAAAAAAAAAACAAACAAAAGGGAAATGCTAACTCCTAAAAAAAAAAGAAGTACAAATTAGGCCTTCGAAGAGCCTGCATGCTGAGGAGTGGCTTTTTTGTTCTCAAAGTAATGAGGAAAGGACCAAGTAATAAGGCTGTGAAACTTGTTCCAAGCAAATTGGAGAAATTTCAACTCCATTTTTCTCATGTCTTCTTTAGCGTCTGATTCCAATTTTTTCTCCAACAGAGGCCTAAAGCGGAGCACCAAAGCTTTGGCCTTCCTTCGAAGTTGAGCCTCCTTTGTTGGACGCTTCATTTGTTGCCTTTTGAAGCGCTTTCGAAGCTTCTTATCAGCGTGACCAGGCACTACTTCGAAGGACTCAGCGGTGAAGCTTTGGATTTGGTCATTTAGCTTCTCAATCCTTTATTTGGCAAGAGCATAGTCTTGAAGGATTTGATCGAAGTAATACGCAACAATATTGGCTTCGAGCCATGACTTGATCACTGGTAGGAAGTTCAGGAAGCAGTGGATTTGATAGGAAACCGTGGAAGGGATGGAACATAGCACCAGTGTCTCACAAGCCCATTTAAAATTGGTTAATGGGACTTGTTCTTCCAGGATGTAAATATCTAGGAAAGAGAAAGCTGCAAGAAGCTGTAGAGCTTTACTCTTGTCAGCAGGGAAGATGGAATAGCCGTATTGCCATTGGAAGTGAGGGGTGTTGAAGGCAAGGTTATTCACCTCACCAAACCAGTCAGGCTCTTCAGGAAGGGGAGCCCACTTGTTGGTTTCTTCGAAGTCAGCTGGGTAATGTGGGGTTTGCACCTCTGTACGCCAGAGGGATTTTTGAGCTTGGGCCATGCGTTTAAAGTCGCAGTAAGGGGCAGGCCCAAGATAATTTTCCTCCTGTTTGAGGAAAGGAGAAAATTTGAGAGAGGAGTAGATGGATTTAAGCATGCCCATGTGAACGGTGTCATTACCACTCAAGGGCAAGAATTGGCTCGCGAACAGAGTTCGAAAGTGGTGGAATTTATTGGGTGTAGGGTCAGGTTGATCGAACTTGACCAGGATGGTACCAGTATTGGTATTGGCAGGGTTTTCCTCCCATGAGCCCCAGTTGGACCCATCGAATGAATTCAAACGGGTCAAAGAGGAATCCCAACCCGTGGGAGATGGGTTGGGGGTATAGAATGTTCGATCAGAAAGGATTTTGCCTGCCAACATTCGAGGAGAATTTGGAGGAGACATTTGGGGAGAGTGAGGTGGATGATCGAGATTGTCTAGGATAAGATTGATTTCTGGAAGAGAGTCCATAAACGTAAGACTTCTTAGCAGAGAAAACTCGAATTCGAAGGGGTTTATGAGGGGTAATGTGATTCGTTAAACCCTATCATTAACTGCCATTTATAGGAAAATAATTGTAGCTATCTTTGGGAAGCTCAATAAACGTGCATGGGAGTAAAATCCTATCATGCTTCGTGCGTCCGAATTTGAAGGGACATGGGCAGAGAACGTGTGCCATTAACATTTATTTAGCCCAAATAAAATGTTAATGTGTGGGGTGTGTTTACATCCTAAAATGTGCCACCCAATGAGAAAATTACATGTGGCACCGAATGATGCGTTGGCCATACAGAACATGTCCCAATTGAGTACCAATTATAGAGGATTACGGAAATTAAGGAAAGTGCTATTTTAATGATAAACGGTATCGTTTTGAGTTAAACCGATGTCGTTTGGATTGCATTTAGAGACGGTTTAAAAAGGGATTGGGTTCAACCGTTGATTAATCTTTAGGATCATCAAACGATGTAATCATTGCCTTAATTTGTAACTAAATTGGATGCAATTGCAGGGAATCATTGGGGAAGCCAAACATGTTGCATTAATTCACATTGCTTGAAAATAGGGGAACCACGATCCAGAAAGTGGCCACGAACACCATTATCGAAGCATGAAGGGAGAGAAGGAATCTTGGAAATATCAATGTAACCGTTCGAAAGCCCCTCTCAATCGATTTATGTGGCAAACATGGGTATCAATCGAAGACGTAGAGATCGAAGGCAAGCCTGGCGTCTATAAATAGAGGAGTAAAGTAAAGAGAGAAGCCTCCACAAAAAATTCATATCATTTGACAATTCATATGAAATGATTGCTCAGAGATCTATCTTAGATTAGTTTTTAGTTTAGAATAGGATCTTTTTTGTAAGTTGAAGGCTTATTTGCATGTAAGACTACTTTTGATTAAATTCAAGTTCTCTTATTTTCTTTTAAGTTTTTTTTCTTACCAAAGAATAGTCGTTTGTAAATCCACTTTTGATTAAATTCAGTGTGCTTATATTTCTGCATTATTCTTGAGAGAGTCTTAAGAGTGTTTATATACAAATTTACCTTTGATTAAATTCAGGTTTGTTTGTGTTCAATCATCTTTTCTGATTCGAAGCGCGTCAATCTTTTATTTGGTTGATACCTTAAGGAAAAATTCTCTTAATTGAGGTAATCGAACGGATAACACAATTGCCTGATTTAAATTAGTTGTTTCAAATCAATTTGGAAAGAATAATTTCTTCTTTGAAGTTATTTCTTTTCTGGCACGCCAGCATACAATCATTTGCCATATGATTGAGCTAATTCAGCCCAAACAGCACCACCAACGTCTCTATGCACTCGTACTCTCTCTCTCTCTCTCTCTCTCTCTCTCTCTCTCT
>BPLS01022580.1:0-49115 GCA_019656275.1 Rhododendron kiyosumense
GTTCAAGTTTAGCTGCCAAAAAGTACAGGACTACCGTTGGGAAGCCATAACATTGGACCTGTAAGGGTGGCGCTATGGGACAATCCCAAGTGTCCCACAATGGTTCAACCCATAATTGGCTGTGGTGTATAAGCTCTTGGGCTGAAAGTGTTGACTGTGATGGCAGTCTTTATGTTGTATAAGGTATCAAACATGAGCAGCCAAAAACCACAATCACACCACTAGATACAACAGCCAAAAGACAACAAACAAAGCAGCAGTCCCCCAACAATATAAAACCAGAAATAGAAATAAAGGAACGCAAACCAAACATCACCCAAAGTAGGAATGTGTGCTTGAATAAATGACTGTATAGTTTTCTGCTCCATTATCTACCAAAGAGGATATATCTTCTTAACCAAGCACTTGTTACTGCATCATCAAAACCTAGGTATCCCTTTCAGATAATTAATCCTACTTCACTACCACTATTTGGCATTGGTGGATTCTAACAAGTTACATTGGTATGGAGTAGTGCTTATAACTACCACATGTTTCTTGTTTAGCTTTTCCTACCTGGAATGCACTATAGGGATAATCAATCTCTCCCATAATTAGACTTTAACAAGTTTTCCTGCAGTGACAGTATGGCTTGGTAAGTGTTTGTGTTGACTTTTTACCGCCACTGTTAGAAAGAAAAACAATATCAAATCTGCTTGGTCTTCTATTAGGAGACAGGCTCCACAAGTTAGATAGGTCAAAGTGGTATGGTTCAAATATGCAGTGCCTAGATGGTCTATCATTTAATGGTTGGCTGTATTAGGCAGGTTCACTCTAGATAGGCTTCATAAATGGGGGATTGTCATGGAGTCTCACAAATATGCAGTGCCCCTGTGCCTTTGTAAGTGGTTTTGGATATATATAAAAATAGGGAAAGCATGATGTACTAACCAGCAAGTTGTTAACCGGTGAACCCTTGTTGTTTAAGAAACGCCATAACACTAGCCAAAGTCTTCCCCTGTTCCTCTATTTTATTGTTTGCTGCTTCAATTCCTTCCGCTTGCTCCTGAATTTTTTCAGCTTGCTCTTGCACCTTTCCCTCAAGGTGTGTTACATACTCCTATTCACAGTGCTAATACAGGAGGAAGGCCTATTGCCAAGTCCCTTCACATACCCTGACCTTGCCTTGAGTCCTTTAACGGAGAGCTCCTCTTGCATAATCGGGATTGCACCTTCTTGCGCATTATGTTCGGTCTCTATTTGTACCATCTTATCCTGTCATTTTAAAGTAAATGCCAAATTTAAGTTCTGACAATTTAGTAGAGACAAGTTCTAATAATTTAGAAGACACTAGTACACCACAAAAGTACTTGATACACGTACATAGAGAACTTCGGATTCTGAAGAGATCCATTTTTTCGTGTTCTTATTGAAGTGGGTATCCTTGTACATCACTGTTACCATGGGCACAACACCTCCATTATCGTGCATCTGATATATTATGTTCTCATCAAATGAGTTAATAAAGCATGTTCATATTGTAAAAAAAGTGAAGGCAATATAATGGAAAACGCACCGCAACGGCAACCCTAACTGGGAGTGACTTTGATCCACATCTATGTTTTGTCTTAGACCAAGACCTGTTTTTTATTTTTGTATTGGCCAAAGAAACATATCGATAAAATAGAAAATGAGTTATGAAGAGAAGAAGCTATTGAACTAGCCCAGTTGTTATCGGAATATAAAATATAAATGCCCAGAAGATATCGATAAAATATAAAATAGCCCAATTTTGATTAAACCGAATGGAAATTTCAGACTAATTTGTCAATTGGCAGGTATTGAACTAGCAGTGGAATTGAACCCAAGTATAATAAGGAAAACAATTAGAAGCCAAGTATATAAAGATTGCATGAGTCCTAATGGAGCTAGCTATATATGATGATGAAGAATCTAGAATAGCAACATGTCTAGTCCTTTCAGAAGCTAAACCCCATTTCTTGAATAGCAACATATTGATTACTCCTGAGGGCTACATAGTAGCCAGCAAACAGCAATAGCAGACTTCTAAGTACTAAATAGAAGCCAGCAAACAGCAATACAGGAACAACAGTAGGATTGCAGAATTGAAGAAAAAAATGCATAAATTTGAAGAGGAAAATGCGGAATTGAAGAGGTATATAGTAGAAAATGAGAAGGAAATTGACTCATTGATGAACCTTGTACAAAAGCTAAGTGGAGAGGTGCAACAATTATCCACACAGAACCAAGAAGCAATCAAGAGAAGTGAGGAGTTAGTGAATCTCTCAACACTATCTCGTTAAAAAGAATGGCACTAGTAGCTACTTGTATTGTCTTTGCTTGTCATTTGTATGGCCATGTTTTATAAGTATTGTAATGTGGTTCGAAATGGCAAATTCCTAGCATTGCCATGAGAAGCAGCATTGCCATGAGAAGCACCTATGTACTCAAAATGGCACATCCAGTCCAAATGCCTAGTAGCTATCTGTAATGTTGTTATATATGAATGAATGAAGTGTTTCCTAGCATTATGAATGCAATTCAAATCCCTAGCATTATGTTTTTTTATAAGTACTTTGTTTGGACTTGAATCAGTAAACCTATCCTCAGTTTGGAGTTGAATTAGAGAGCAAACATGACTGGAATTCCCTCAAGTAGATCAGTAGAGTAGCAAAGCTGTAACGCCCCCAAAATTAGGGTACGTTAATGAGGCATTTATTACATAATAAATAGAGTTTATTACATCATAAATACTTCAAAGGGTACATTTATTCAACAAGGAAGGAAACTAAGGTTTCCTAATACTACTCTGCCTGCTCTTCCATCCTAGCAAGCTCTTCTGCTCCAAAAGCTTCCACGGTGAACTGTTCATCTCGATCATCTACAAGGTCTGACACATTATACCGGCGTCGCCACCAATATAATATGTCAGGGTCACCACAAGGCAACACCGTGAGCTACAACGCTCAGTAGAGTAATCTCATACCCGCTAACCCATAACTTACAAACAAACGATAATAGGAATCAAACTAATAACGATAACACATCCACATTCTCAATCTAACGTTGGTGTCCAAGTTTTCCCGTGTTTCTCCTACGCGACTCATCGTAGATCGTGTCAATCATTTCCATTTACAAAACCATCTTTCAAAATCATTTGCATTGGCTCCGTACCGCGGATAACCAAGCCTTTCAAAAAATCTTTAGCATTGGCTCCGAACCGCGGATAACCAAGCTATACACACCCAACCTCGGTTCCGCCGTTCCGGGTTCCCGAGTATCCTCACAATGGTTCCGCCGCAC
The DNA here is from genome assembly GCA_019656275.1 of Rhododendron kiyosumense. Taxonomy (NCBI): domain Eukaryota; kingdom Viridiplantae; phylum Streptophyta; class Magnoliopsida; order Ericales; family Ericaceae; genus Rhododendron; species Rhododendron kiyosumense. The sequence goes on from BPLS01022580.1 coordinate 3,304, forward strand.
CGGGTTCCCATTGGCACACAAAACTTGCATTGGCTCCTCTCCACGGAAAACCAAGCCATATTACCAATAAGGTTACCACGTCCGGCCCTATTGGCAATCTTCACAAAGGGCTACCAAGTCCGGCCACATTGTGGTTTTCACAACCCACGCAATGGGCTACCAAGTCCGGCCACATTACGAGTTTTCATTCACACAACGGGCTACCAAGTCTGGCCACGTTGTGGTTTTCACAATCCACACGATGGGCTACCAAGTCCGGCCACATAGCGGTTTCAAAACACATCTCTCTTGTTAAACACATCCTAGGTGCCATGTTTCTAACTTCCTCTGTTTTCGTGTCACATTCTCATGCAAGACTCCGCGTGTGAGAATTTTCATACAATCATGCATTCAATCCAACTTCGAGATAGTATAACAAGAACATTTAAGTCCACATAGCATGCTTGAATCTCATAAACGACATAATCATACATTTTTACTTTTTCATCTACAATCAAGTAACTTTTTAAACTTTTGGAAAGTAAGTAGAGATTTCAAGTAACAAGACTATAGCTACTTATTGAAAATAAAGTAAGCACTAGAAATATAGGTAAGGATCACTACCTTGATCTGAAACTAGTCGGGGCCGAATAAGCAAGTTGGAAAATCCTACGGGGGGTGAATCTGGACCGAACTTCGGACGGCAGTAACTCGGTCAATCCTTGGCCGAATAGAGTCGTTTTTGGGTCAAAATCAAAGATCTCGAAACCCTCTACAACTCTCGTGAAGGAAGTTAATCCTAGAAACTACTTTAGGTAGGAGAAAAGTGGGGATGAAGGAAGTGACAGTAAGCTGTCAAGAAATGAAAATCCAGAATTTTTACTGAACTTCAGATGACAATATCTTTGTCATTTCTTAACCGATTGGGGTGGTTCTTGAGCCTAACTTCAAGGTTTCGAAGTGCTCTACAACTTTCCAGAAGGAAGTTGATCCTAAAAACTACACTAAACAGGAGAAAACTGGGGATTTCCGAAGGGACAGTAGGCTGCCCAGAAATGGTTTCTAGAGAGAAGGAAGAGCAAATGCTTGAGGTGTGAGTTGAAAGGCTTGGAATGGCCTTCTATTTATAGGCAAGGCTTGGCTCCCTCTCCTCTTCTCATTGGCCGGCCCCCCTCTCCCTCTCATTTCCTCAATTTGACACTTGTCATGAGATCATGAAAGATCAAGGGAGAATCCTACACTTGCATGGCTAGGATTGATCCTTGGTGGGCAAGAAAGATATTGGTACAAGATTTGGTGTTAAACAATTGGATAATTGGTACAAAGGAGGTTATATTTGGCTAGGAGGAATATCTCCAAGGATATGAAAGTACAAGGAAGATCAATGCCAAACTAACTTCCTTCTTTCTTCCTTCCTTCCTCTCTCTCTCTCTCTCTCTCTCTCTCTCTCTCTCTCTCTCCGGCCTCTCTCTCCTCTCGCTCTCCCTCCGGCCTCTCTCTCCTCTCTCTCTCCCTCTCATTCAAGTACATATATATATATATATATATACATGCATACAATGTACAAGAATAATAAACAAATGGTACTTTTGTACCAAGTGATCAAAGGAGACTAAAAGGCTAAGATTTACTCCATAACTAATGAATTAAACACATGGTACTTAAGGCAATACTTTAACCAAATAATGTACTAATGTATCTAGGTAGATCAAAAATCCCAATAAAGAATAATAAAAGAGTACCTAAGAATCTTAGGTGCTAAAATCCGCCAATAAAATATTGTATATCATCCCATGGGATTTTTGAAAAAGATTAGTTTATTAAAATCCTTGTACTTGGTGAAAGACTAACCCCTCTATCCATTGGGTAATAAATCCCCTAACTTCTATTGTCCAATGGACAATAGTGATTTGGCAACTTTTATTTTAAAATAGTATGTACCATGTCACATGGGGATTTAAGAAAAAGGTTAAATTAATAATCTCATGTACTATGTTGAAGAGTAAACTTATTACCCAAAGAATAATAATCCTCCTAACTCTTATTGTCCAATGGACAATAGTTACTAGGGAACTTTTAATATTAAAATATTCAAAAAGGTACTTTAAAGTAATCAAAAAGTTACTTTTTTGTAAAGACTAGTACTTTAACCAAATATATATTTAATAAAAACAAATGGGGTTCTATTATCCAATGGATAATAGTTTCCCTAACATTTATTGTCCACTGGACAAAGGGTAAAACCAAAATATTTAAAAGGAAATGAAAAATCAATTCTTGATCTAGGGTTCAAAAGGTTCACGAGGGGCAAAACGGTCATTTTGTGGTTAGGTAAAAGTAACTAGATAGCTTCCTAGCTCGGTTACTCCAACTAGCCGGTTAGAAGCTAAATAGGCTTGCTAAATGGGCTAAAGCGCAAAGAAATCAAATTTCAAGGGCTAAAAACGTAATTTTGACAATTTATAGAAATTTAAAGGTAAATCCAAGTAATTAAAAAAAAAATCCAAATATTTAACGAAATTTTTAATGACCAAAAATCAGGATCGTTACAAAAGCCATATTGAATGTCTAAAGACTGATTAATCTAGAAATTTGACAGCAATAACAATCCATGAGACCAAATAGCATGTTTTTCTTCAAAAGAAGCAGCAGCAGTTCACAATATAATAGCTTGGCAGTCAATATTAGAGACCAAAAACTGATAATCCTATAGTTAAGAGCATACATGGATGAAAGCCATGATGAAGGCCTAATCCTACAGTTGTAATCCATAAACAGCCATAATGCTATTGGTGATGTTACTTTGTAAGTGCCATGGGCACAAGGGCAGAAGTGAAGGCAAAAAGGCAGCAGCAAAAGTAGAATTAGAAAATGGAAGAAAATTGAACCTGTTTGAGGTGGTTTTTCTGATCGCTCCTACAAGACCACAAACCAACAAAGAAAACTATAAGGGTTTCAAGTTTAGGATGTGATTTTTCAATAAAATCCAAGATTAGGATGCTATAACAAGAACCATGACTATTTCTCGGGTGAACGAGATCACCAGCCATTTTGGAACAGTCCACTTCTTAGTGACTAAGCTCGTCCACTGCTCTGGATTGACACCAACTGGTGGGTTGTTTCTAGCATACTCTCCCCCCTCGTTTCTTTAAGTTTCTTGTACTTTTTGTGCAAAACGAAGTTGTGATTGCTCAACCTCCATCCACATTGTGTTGCCACTGCCTTTTCAACATCGATTGGATCTCCTTGCAAGTCAAACTTATCCTGCAATATTTGATAATTTTAGTAATGACTTGATCCTAAGTTACATAATTAATACCTTATTCGTAAACTATGAACTGCTTTAATGATACTGACACATTCTTTGCCTTGGATTTCTTGAAATTTGTTTGGGCAATGCTGTTTCACCACAGCTTTCATATTTTGTAGTTTTTAGCTTATTTGGTTGCGTTCCAATGGTTTGTTACCTTCATATTAAATACCTCAATAACAAACTTCAACAGAGTACAATCTTTGCTACCTGGGTATATCTCGCTTTGGGAATCATTCAAAAGTTTATTAAAGTTCTGCACTTCCTCATGTTGTGTCGCATCTATTGGTTCCCCTCTTATTCGATCTTCCACCAAAGCATCAATACCACCTAGATCACCATCTCTCATTTCATGATGCTGAACATCGTCTGATTCACGGGGTTCTCCATGCTCATGCCAGACAGTATAACTTTGCATAATCCCATGTTGAATCAAATGAATTCGCACAACTTCTGGACTTTTCCGGTAAAAGTTTACACACTTTAGACACGGACACAGAATATTGCCTTGTGCATCAATAACCGCTCTTGCAAATTGAATAAACGAAGTAACACCATTATAATACAACTGACTAATTCTTCCATCTGCTGTCATACCCATTTTCATCCAATTTTTGTCCATGTCTGATAGCAAATGCAAGTAAGATTTAAGTAATCAAATTAATGTCATGTCATGCATCACATAGTAATTAATGTTGCTTACCATGAATGAGGTCTTTGGATTGGATAGATTTGAACAAACAAAAATATTAAAGTAGACCTCCTTACGAAGCTAAGGCACAGTACAAAGTTCAATCTAAAAATTTTAGAGTAACCTGATTAACGGAAGTATATAGTTTGACTGTAACTAAGTCTTCAATGGAGTAAAATTCTGAAGCAGGACAAAAGACATGACTAACTTTATTGAAGAGCAGTTTTTGAATGACAAGTTGGAAAACACATTGAAGTCTTCCGTCTTTTCAAGTGGTGGTAGATCTATGCTTCAACATACACTCCAACACAGTTCCTATACAGTATCCTAATCCCCTTAAGCATATAGCTTTATCTTGTTCCATTAATTTTGCTTTTCCATGTTTGAGGTTTTTTTTCTAATAGTTGTCATCAATCGAAAAAGAAAAAGAAAAGACACCCGATAATCCTACCTCATTGCACTTGTGGGAAGGACATAACCTACACTAAGGGAGTCACATAGCTTATACAACTCAGAGAGCCACAAAGTAGTAGATATATGATGAACTTATGGTGATGAAGAGCAATAAGTTTTATATACCAGGGAATGAAGGCAGCAGACAACAGATCTATAAACCAACGAAAAAAGGACATGGGAAATATCTATGGAAGATAGTGGCAAACACATTCTGATTTCTAGGCATGTATACGAGATCGGATGCAAATAATGCAATGCAGAAAGCTTGCAAAGTGATACGAAAGAAAATAAAGGCTATCAGATTTGCATCTGTACACCACGCTTGACATCCATTTAGCAAAAATAAATGAATACTTGTAAATTGCAAAAACCGTAAAACTCCATCTAGAAAACAAGGAACCTTCACAACAAATAGTAAACCAACAGTAAGTTCATTTGTGCTTAGCACAGGTCTCATGTATTCACTCTCAGCACATGTCCCCTGATTTCTGACTATGTTATGCGGAAGTGTTATGACAAACGCGTATTCAGCACATTTTCAATACTCAAAAGTTATACTGACAAAAATTGCCCCATCTCAGCTATTTATCAAAATATCTTGGATCGATGGCAAAAAAAATCCTAAGCATAGATGCAGGGTTCAGGTGGTGATGGCTCTGGTTTGCAGCACAGGATCCCAGTGGTTTTGTGGCCTGGGAAACAGAAAGGGAGGGTCTGTTTGTGTTGTGCAGCTTGTGCACCCCCACCCAACGACACAACTAACTCGAGGCAAGAGCTGCAAGAAACCCTTACATTTTTTACACCGAAGTAGCAAAGATACAATGCTGAAATGCTGACGAAGCGATTGTCCAAAACTGTAGGAAATGGCACGCTAGAAGAAATGATAAAAATATGTTTCTACATGTGTTTTGCATGAAAGTTTTCTTCAAGAAGTAAAACACAACGCTAGTTAAATTAGAGAGCCTTCCATAACTTAAAAGACTAGTATATTATCTAAATAGTAATAGTATTCAATCAAACATGCTACGCAAAAGATCTGTTAACCACTGCCCATTCAAAAAAATGCTCTAAATACGCCAGGAAACTTTCATGACGCTCTATGGACACTCGAAGGACCAGTCAAAGGTGCCAAATGAAATAGCAGACTATAGTTAAACTTTATCAAAGGAGACCACCAAACTCTTGATTTCAATGCCATCAAACCACCACACCACAACTTATGAGAGTATCAAATCCATATAATACAGCGTTGATATCAATGATCTGTAGACTGATTCTAAGGAAAGAGAGAGACTTTACAGAAAGTCTACATAAAGAGTCAACTTTTATGCCGTTATGGTTGTATCTATCGACATATAGACATATAAGACCAACCATAGAGGTTCCACTATCTAAGGTGGCTTTGGTAATGGATCAAACTAGTTGGTGCCCTAGTTTGAAAATGTGAAATGGGAACACGTAAAAACAAACACTTAGTCAGAAAAGAGAGTACTAAGATGTCTATGTGCAAAACAAATCTAGCAACTTAAAAATTTCGTAAAGTTAAAGTAATTTATGCAAATGTGGAGTGGGACCCATAGTGACTAAAAATGTAGCTCTTCTACTAAAATGGAAGTAATTCGCTGTCAAATAATTTCAGATGCAAAAACTTGGATATCAACTGCTGATGCTAATATTTTCTCAATTGTCTGGAGGGTCCAGGAGAGATATTGTGCGGAACCCAAGTGTTCCATGAGAATTTTGAATTGAAAACTAGGTGAGGAAACTTAGGGAGATTTTTTAATTGAAAACTGTCCAGCCCTAAGGCTTACAACTCCTTAAATATGATGCAGACCCTAACCCTATTAGGAAAAGGGAAAAATACCAATTTCAAAAAGTTTCGAAATTATTACATATTCTAAAAATATAAAAAAAAATAAAACTTCTCTAACAAGAACGAACGTTATTGGACTTTCCTATCAAAAGTTATAAGCAAAAAGATTATTTCCTAAAATAGCAAATTTGGCCATTCGGAGCCCTAAACGGCCGAAAAAGACTAAAAAACACGCGGCACATGGCTAAAAGCAATGTGTCCTGACCGCTGGGCCATTCCAGATCGAATCCAAGTGGGCCCAAAGCCAAAGGCCTCAGTCAGTTATTTACGAAAATACCGACTAGTAGGCTTGAACTGCTTTAGGTGGTACTCCTTTATGCGCACCGCATTAGAAGTACTTGTTGTAAAGAAACTTCTCCAACAATAAACCCATTGTCTTTGGGAATGAAGTTCAGATGTCATTATTCATAGTGACAGCTAAGCTAAGGATTGTTACGTAGAATTTTCTCTTTACAAGACATAAATTCCTCTTGAAGGACGGAGGCCGTAAGATGTAGTTGGATAGTATGGGAACCATAAGAAATATGTGTGGGTTTCGGATACAGAAGCATCCTTCTACAGGGCTTTCATCTTAACCATGAAGCTTGGCATTCAATTCTTAGACTCGTTTCGAAAGGTTCAATCCCCTCCCTAAAGGAGAGACCTTCATCAATAAAACAAAGAAAAAACAGAAGGCAGCACTACCAAAGCTAGTAAGCTACAGCATAGATACAACGCAAAAGAGACACACAATCCAACTCTAACCGTAGAACCTTGCCAGAAAACAATACAACATAAAGACAGACAAACCATGGAGAGAACTCCATGAATAAAACAGAGAATAGCAATCTCACAAAGAAAAGAACATTACATCCAATGGGAAAATTGAATGAGCCCATAGCCATCATAAACCAATCTTCCTGCACATAAGTGTACAATACACCACTACAAGGCATAAATCAGCACCAAGTTGGCCTAATTCTTGGCAACACTTGACCAATTCTGTATGAAACCTTGCCAGTAATGCATGATATCAATGTTGATCTTTAAAGCTAGCAGCTTGAATTAGATATCAGCAACATTATATTCCAAACAAAGACTACAAATCAGCACCACACCTTCCACACTAAGAACATAGCAGCTAAGTTTTGATAGCAACAACAGAAGACGCGTATAGGGGATCATCACAGGATCAAAATGATGGAAAATGACACAATATCCGGCCTCTTAGCCTTCCCACGATTGGGAGATGGAAAGAGGTATTAAAGAGAACACATAACTTGCATCCATTCCTAACATCAGCACCAAAACCAGTAGCCTACAATCAATTCTGCCCCTAAAACAGAATTAAAAGATCCCTAAAGTAGCCTACAATCAGAACCAAAACTAACCCTAAATCTGACCCTAAGCAACCCCCATCTGCCCTTAAAAAAGCCCTACAAAAAAATCCTGCAACCCCCATCTGCCCTTAAAAAAGCCCTACAAAAAAATCCTAAAACCAGCCCAATATAAGCTCCGAATACAACCCTAAAAAATCATTAAAACCAGTCCCAAAATAGCCCCCAAGCAACCATAGCCCCACCCTTATCCCTCCTCTATTGACTAGAATCATTTTTTACTGAATAAAAAAGTTAGCTCCATTAAAAACTAGGGCATAAGTTATAAGGGTACAAGTATCAGAGAAATACTAAACAATCTCACTGTATCAGCACACAAAAGGAACAAATTTGATAAAATAATCAAAAAATTCACATTATGAATAAACTAATCACGTATGGGAAATCTATATAGAAAACGTAGAATGGGTTACGCTGAGTTTACGAAGAAACCGAGGGAGGCTTATGGGTAGAGGGGGAGTCCAATAGTTATAAAAGATTTAACAAATCTATGGGATTACAGATCTAGAGTTCAATGGGTCAATAGAACGGGGTCTTCGCTCCACAATTCCTACGCATATGCAAAAACCTTTCTTCATCACTTCACCTGGCTTGGAAAATGTCCCCCAAAACCCAAAAGCAAACAACTGTATTCTACCTATTTTAGACACTCAATTTCTGTCATGCTTTGCCATTTCTCCAAAGAAAAATTTGCAACCTAATCAAGAAAAATCAAGGGGAATAGAGAGATACAAAGAGAGAAAGAGAGAAAGAGAGCGCTCACCTGAGTTAGGAAACTGATGATTGATGATGCTGCTGCAAGAAAAAAGGAATGCAGTTAAGAAATTGGGATGAAAGTGACCAAGGGACACATAGACGAGAAGAGAGAGACAGAGAGAGAGAAGACAGAACACCATACATTGAGAGAGAGAGTCGATGTTGCAGAGATGGAGGCTGGGGAGCAGTCTGAGAGAGATGGAGATGGAGTGGTCTGATGTTGATGAAAGGGGAACTTTGGGATGAACGCCCAAATTTTTCCCCGCTCTTGAAACCCGCCAAAATTTTCCGCCTCTGTGTTTTTTGTTTAATTGTTTCAATCCCCCCTTTACAATGGAAGAAAAAAAGAATTTGTCACCCAAAGCATTTCCTTTTGTGAGGAATTATTTCATCACAAAATGGTTGCAAGTATATGTGGAGGAAACAGATTGGTTACAAAATTTATTTTTTCGTCACCTTATATTTTTTTGTCCACTCTTTTGCTGACAAAATTTATTTTCATCACTTATTAACTGCTTTTGGTGACAAAATAAAATTTCCTCACCTCAAATTTTTTTGCCTTCTTAATTGGTGACGAAAAAATATTTTCCTGACAAAATAGGTATATTTGGAGACAAAAACTACTTTCGTCACCACCATTTCGTCACATATTCTAATTTTTCTTGTAGTGCATGAATCTCACTCTGCAGAAAACACCTCTCATATCTCATATCTTCTTTACAAAAGCCCTAACTCTCCGTGAGCAGTCGCAATCCGAGCAATCAAACCCCGAAGTACCCACTCTAGTTCTTAGGGTTTCGAGAGAGAAATCAACCAATCACCCTCAATTTGAAGCAATCAATCTACTGGTGATCAAGGTGGGGAGGCCCAGGGGCCTATGGTTTGATTCAATTTCCATTTTTGTGCTTTAATTATAATTTTTCTGTAACTATTAGTATTCTAGTGTGAGGAAGAACACCGGCCGTGACTTGTTTAGCCGACCGCTACATCAAACCAGTGAGATCCCTCGGTCGCGTAATCCATTTGCTGGGATCCCTCAGTTGCATAAACTGAAGCATAGAGCCCATTGTACGCAGGAATGACCTGTTTCATGAGTGAGAGATGCAAAACATGATGATGACAATATGCAATAGATGATTCCTAGATGTGGGTGCTTATGTTCATGGGCCCATGCGTGTGTGTTTTAAACATGGAGCTTTGAGCATCCAGTACATGGTAGTTGGGCATTCAGGGCGCGAAGCCCGAGCATTTAAAGTATGAACTTTAAGCATTCGAACACGGAGTTTGAGCATTAAGGGCATGGGGCCCGAGCATTCAAAGTGCAGAGCTTTAAGCATTCAAGCATGGAGCTTGAGCATCCAGTACACAATGGTTGGGCATTAAAAGAGCTTCGAGCATTCAAAGCCTGAAACTTTGAGCATTCAAGCACGGAGCTCGATCAATGGCATGATGTTTTCTAATTATTCCATCTTCCATCATTATGGCACAAGGCCAGATTTTTGGGGTATTTCCATCTTCAACCATTAAGGCGTAAAGCCTTTTAAGAACAAGATCATGGAGCTATAGATTTATTGAGATAATGAGCGTGGAGCTGCTAAACAAATATGTGTGCGAGGCTCAATTGCAACATGGGGTTTTGAAAACTATCGTACTTCTGAAGTACAGTAATTGGGGCACGGGGCCTTAATTTGAGGTACCAAGAATCCTAGGTTTTATGAGCAAGAGCTCAAAGTTCATAATCCTCGAAGATCAAGCGATGGTCAATTGTAAAATTGCTGCTTTGGAGAGAGCTCAAAGAGATCCAAAGCGGGTTCAATACCAGTGTTTGATATTCCTCGTGCTTGGGGATGCCCCCAAGGCTATTAAATCATCCTCTGTCATCGGTTCTGTTGGTCGTGGACCCAGAACTTCAAAATTGCTTAATTGGTGCACTTAAGCAAAATCTATTGCTTATGTGGGAAATTGTAGACACCCCAATCTAGGTTTCCAGATTAGTTTACTTTTAGTTTTTGACTCCCCAATGATAAAACAGATCAAGAACACCCCAGGAAATGTCGAGTACTTGAGCTTTGAGTATTTGATACCCTTTTAACCCTAACCAAACCTAGCCAGAACCTACTGTCGTGCGTTGGTTCAAACCCAGCGCGCGCCAGTCAAAGTGCTAGGTGTTGGTCAAACGGTCAGGTTTGACCATTGACTAGGGCAGGGTAGCTTTGACTGGCGTGCGCTGGTTAACCCTTCTCATTGACCTATGTGCACTAATTTAAAACTCATGCGCGCTGGTTAGAGCTCTGGTCAAACTTGCTTTATTCAGCATGCAAAAGCTATGATTAGGGGAGTACAGCACATGGGAACCTTCCAATTCGTCAAAAAAGTAGTCTTCGCCAAGGGACATCTCTTACACCCATCCCATCACCTTTTCCCTCTCATCTAATGAGAGGGAAGCCTTTGGAGGGAAGCAAGGCCAGCCACTTAGACTGGCTGAACTCCTCTCTCTCACCCTTCTTTACATATACTCCCCTGAGAGAGGGGTTACCAACTTGAAAAAAGTTTCTTAAGGTAGAACTCTAGGAAATTGTTTACAAGCTCTTAAGCTTAAGCCGCCATACCCTTAACTCAGTTCCTACCTAGTTTTCACATCATAAACTCTCAAACATCCATCAAACATCATGATCCAACCCTCAAACTCAAAGTTTAAGCACTTGTCAAACCTTAAAACCAAAAGTATAAATGTTGTGTTTGGTTGGGAATTTAGTTTAGTTTAGTTTTGGTAGTGAGTAGAGAGAGAAATAGAGTAATTATTGAAGATAGGGGTAATGATTGGAGAGAGATAAAGAGAGATGAGAAAGTAATAATTGAAAAAATAGGGTAATGATTGGAAAAAGAAGTAGGGTAATGATTGAAAATAAAACTAAAACTAAACGGTTAACTAAACAAAGCCAAAACCTTTGTATTGCTTTCTGTTCTGATCCCTGAGGAGGGCTGGCAGGGTCAAGGTTGGTAATCAATACCAAGTCTTGGCCTTAAAGCTAACAAGGTATCAAAAACCGTAGTTGTAGGAACCAGTGCGCGCCAGTCTATAGTACATGTTGTTTTATGCACTCATTTACATACACATCAAACTACAAGCGTGCTAAAAACCAGTTTACAGCTTTACTTGGTTAAAACTGCTAGTTATAGTTTCATATTCATACCTACTACAATGGAATACCCCTAGGGTCTTTCTTGACATGTCCCAGAACCTAGAAACTTGTAGAACCAAGCACTGGCCGGTTTGCAGGCTCAAATCCACGCGCAACTATGGTTTACCCATGCACACTGGTTCAGTCTTGACCAGTGAGTGGCCTTTACATGGGTAACTAAGCTTTGGCCTCTGTTTCATTCCACACTATTTATGGGGTGTTTTTTCTTTTGGTGGCTTTAAGCCCATTCAAACTATCCATAACTATGTATTAACTGTCATATGAACTGCGTGGTTTGTCCTGGGTATGCACTGGTCATTTCCAGAGCCCAAATGGTTGAAAATAAGAGCTATGGGTTTGAACCTACTAGCGCGCGTGAGTCTTGGTGTGGCACGCACAGGTTAGATCAACATGCACTGACTCTATTAGTGAATGCTGGTTTCCTCCTGCGCATGACATTCCAAAACTGTGGCATTCCAGTCTGTTTAAATTCCCACAGGAGTCTATTTCCATCATATACTATCTGTTTCAATAAGTGAGTATGCCATCTATCACATCCTTCAAACTCATTACAGTTTTAATCCCCTTAAACTGCCTCTCTGCCCTAACTGGATAAAATTGATTAATGAGAAAGAATTGCAAATGTTTTACAAATGCTCGAGTAGAGACCGATCTCCGGATTGGGCGAGAGGGGTGCTTTAAAACCCTTCTCCTCTCGTTACCTGGCTCCTGAGCCTCAGATATTGTAGAGACCCAATACACACCCTAATTTGGCCTAACGATTATTTCAAGTCCCACCTTGGGAACCATCACAATGATGAATGGATACAGTGATTGTTGATTAACTTCTCATGAACCCGTGGATTTATGTTGAGTACTTTTAGCCACTTAAAGGACCCAATCCAGAGCCATATAGCCTTTCAGACAGAAATACAACATTCTAGAAAAATCAATCTTTCGGCCGTAGCCGTAACATCAATCTCACGGCCTCAACATCATTTCTTCACCCGTGAAACTTGTTGCTTGAAAATCTCACTGAGAGATTGATCTTTTAGCCACCAGGTTTATCCTTCGGCCACTTAATCACTCGGCCGCCAGATCCTTTAACCGACTGCTAGATCGTTTATTTTCTAGATTCTGGAATGTTCTGTCATACGCTTGATCCAATCACCAAAATCCTAGCAGCCTTTTTCCAATTCTTCAGGGCTGTAAAAAGATATTCGAGCAGAGATCTTCTAAACCTATACTACCTTATTGATTCACGCCATTTGATTGGCCGAAGTGAGTCATCCCATGCCTATATAAAGAGGCCTCAGGGTTCCAAAATTAACATTCACTTTCCTCCATCTCATACCTCCAAGCTCTGTAGAAATCATCTCTCATAGTCTCTCTACAAAAGCCCTAAACCTTTGTGAGCAGCCACACCCCGAGCGATCAAACCCCAAAGTACATACCCTAATCCTAGGATTTCGAGAAGAAGATCAATCAATCACCCTCAATCCGAAGCAATCAAGCACTAAAGGATCAAGGTGGTAAGGCCCAGGGGCCTATTGATTTGATTCTTTTATGCTTTTGTACATTAATCAAAGCGTTTTAATTTTCTATTAATCATTTAGTCTGGTGTGAGGAAGAACATCGGTTAGGGAATCAATCCTTCAACTGATACATCGATCCAGTAGGATCCCCTAGCCATGACATCCATTCACCGGCCAAGGGATCTATTTCCTGGGATAGTTTATCTTTCTTGTTTATTTTTATGCATGCTTCGATTACTGTTCTGGCTCACCTTATCTACTATTAAAGGCTAATAAAACAGATTACTTGTTTAGAATAAGACAAAGCATGTATTAATCGTATGTCGAATTATTAAGGGCCAGTCTCACGACTAGGAAAAGAGGGGTGCCTAACATCTTCCCCTTACTGTACTCTTGGCTCCCGTACCCAAAATCTCTATTTATTTTTCCTAGTTTTTATAAACTAGGTGGCGACTCTGTTTTGATGATAATCGTTATCGTGTGGTAAGGTTCCTAGCCATGGGAATGTCCACGATCTTGGTTTATGAAGTAGAAAGCTAACAAACAAACGATGATCAATCTATATGGCGATGCCCCGTTTAGGCGGTGTCTTTAGTTTTTGGCGACTCTGCTGGGGACTTAAGAGCCATAACCAGAAAGTTCAACATCGGATTAATATTTGCTTTATCTAATTCTTTTATCATATGCATGGAGTAGGCATACCTCGTTGATGGGCTAGTGAGAGGACTGGCACCCTTTGACAACGGAGCACCCTTGAGACAACCCAAACCTTACATGTGTTAGAAAGGCATAGAACGTATCAAAATGACACAGGATCTCGCAGGTTAGGAATCTACTTGCATCTTTTCTAGAAGTTCTTCCTCACACCTTGTATATGTTGTTGTAACATCGCTTTCTGTGCAGAAGGGTTGGGGCTTGAACTAAGAGCCCAAACTCTAAGTCTTTATAGTGGAGCACTGAGGTATAGCATTGCCTGCAAGGTATGTTTTTGGTAAGTTGAAAGCACCGCTGCTTACTTAACGCTCTCACTTTACTTAAAGCATTGCAAAGCATGGATTTCTAGAACAAAATCAAACATTGAAAAAATATAAGCCGCCCCGTTGGCAATTGAACTGGGGTTGCTCTAGCAATCTCTGCCTTGCAAGGCTAAAGGAAAAAGGGAGTGTGAGGTAGTAGAGCAGCTTATGGATGATGAGTTAAGGATATTATGGATAGAACTGACAATACTTATTTCTTGATGGATCAATCAACATGACAAGTGTAAGACTTTGATTTCTATTTCCAAATCGGCCTAGCAAACCATCTTTCAAAATTCAAAATTTTGAGCATGCTTATTGCAACGAGCCGGTAAGATTTAAGAGTTTGTCATTGTGCTGGCAAGTAATCATGTGGATCCCAATTACCTCAATCAAATTTTGAGAAAGAGAAAGAAAAAGAAAAACTTGTTGATTGAGTTTTTGATAGATCAACCCCGATGTACTTTGGTAAAAATAAGTTTTGAAAAATATTTGCTGAAAGAATAATTTGAAGCTAGTAAAAGATCATGGTAGCATTGTGTGGAGTAAAGGAATCTTCTCTAACCAAGAATTAAAAGAGAGAGAAAACTTTCAAAACTTTTTAGAATGCCTGATGATAATCCTCAAATAACAAGTTTTCCGTAAACTAAAAGTTGTGAAATGTAGAACATACAAATAACCGCTAGCACAGCGGTGAACTCCGAGTCTACTCTCTGTTATAGTCATCTGCTCAGCTTTTTCGGTCTATCTTATTGTGTGGACTGGCTTGGAAGTAGGGTCTTAAGTGTCATGCAATATTTGTAAGTAGCTAGTTTTAAGAATCATCCATATCAAAAACTGCTGGCTGTCTATGGTAAACTCATGCATGCATACGAATTGCTATGCATGACTCATCTATAATCTATGAAAGTAGCTACAATACTATGTATATCATTTCGTTCGCCTTTCTCTAACCATGCAGAGGACTGAACCAAAAGAGGAGTCCATCACCCTCATTTCTTCTCATAGCACTTTGCATGTCAGCATCGAGTATCATTTGGTTAAGCCACCCCATCATACTAGATTTGCATATTAAGAGCAATAAGTGTGTCTGATGTGTGCATTGCATAAACAATTGATTTTGGATATCTCAGCTCAAGCGTAATCAGGTTTTTGCTTCTCCTAGTTTTGGAGTTTAGTCTCAAGACGTGATAGTAATGGTTGAAGAGAAAATTGAAGCTTTAACCACTGAAGATTACAGGCTAGCCAAATCGTTGGCTATCCTCTCTGCCATCGTTCATGATTTTCAAAGGAGTCCTCCAGAAGTTCACCTCCCCCCTTTCAAGATGGATGAAAAGGGCAGCTCAGTTAGAAACTCATCTTGCTAAGGACAACCAAATTGAAATGGTGGTGGATGATAAGCAGCAGCAACATGACAAGCAACTTCTTATCGATACCGTCGATCTAAACCAGGAATCTCTCAAAGAGAAAAACTGCTGTAAGATGAACATAAGCAACAGTAATGTTAAATTGGTGGGATCTCATCTCAATCGCAGGCAAAAGAGAAAATTTGTTCCTCATGGAATGAACTTGGAAAAAGGTGTTCTGTATCTTGGAAGCAAAAGGGGTATTGAAGCCATTATAGCCAAAATTTCCTAACTTTATACAAAAAGGCGGAGGGTATTGCAAGTACCACCAAGTAAATGGTCACTCTATCAAAGAATGTGGGGCTTTCAAGAATGCGATCCAAAACCTCATCGATCAATGGAAGATTGATCCAGCTGAGTTTGATCACCGGGCAGTAGCAACATCCATGCCTATCACGTTTAGGCTTATAGTCAATCTTTTGAGGAGTCTTATCTAGCTAGTTTTGGCCACTGTTTTGGTTCATATCTGTTTCCTTTTTAAAAGGTGAGTTTATTTTAGGTCGTAAGTCTGCTTGTTGCACCTAGCATGAAATGTGGACCTAAAATGAAAGTCTCCTCGAACTTGAAGTACGAATGGCCTGATTCTCTTTTTGAGATACGTAGGCACCTTATGGTCGGCCACAATTTAGAAAATGTTCTCTCTTGTGCTAAGTTGCTGCTATAGAATGTTCATGCTAACGTTAAATGTTGAAAATAATTCTTGGGGTTTTAAAGTGATTTCATGATATCTTTTTGAAACACAACATAATCACTCAAGTTTTCAAAAGCAAAGAATGAGTTTTCAAAATTATGACCCATGTCATTTTTGTTGAATTAAGGATTCCTGGGACCACTATTGAAGATGGAGAATAGAAAAGAGAAAAGAGAAAGGGAAAAAGAGAGGAGAAGAAAAATGAGCTCGCTAGATTGAAAATCTGTTAGGGCGGTCTAAGCAAAAATTAGAGCATTAACAAAAGAGAAGAGAAGTGAAAAATCGGCCATGTTTTCATACATCTGTTATGTACCTCAAAGACTGCTGCTCAATCTTAAGAAATCCACTTGATTAAACATCAAAGCTCTTAATCTTGTGGCTAGGATCCCTGTCACTTTGTTGTATGATTCAAAATGAAGAGAGCCATTCATTTCTCTATCCAAACACTTATCCTTTGCTAGCCACGTTGAGCCTTTAGATAATTCATTTGAAAAGCTTACTAGGCAGCCATCACCTACGCTAGGGCAAACAAAAAAATACAAGGCAAAAGAAAAATCAATGAAAAAGTGAGCACCCCGTCATACAAGGGGCATTTTGAAGGAAACATTCCTTCCAATCCATACGAAGGACATTTTGAAGAAAACAACTCATTCACACAAGAGGTAATAATAGTTAATAAGAATGTTAAAGATGGCTGCTAGCTTTTAAAACCCAAGCATAAGTAGAAGTTAGGTTTGAGCCTTTACATCCGTTTCTTTTCTAAGCCAAAACCACAAGCCTACATTATGGTCCATAACAAAGTTCTCTCAGATTGAGGAACATGACTTAGCAGCAGGGTCCTAGGTACACATCATGAAGAATCATATGGGATAAAGGGGCACGACTAGGCCCTCCTCTATTCACCTCTCTGAAGTATCCAACCTCCCGTAAGAATAGCCGCTTAGTAATTCAACTCATGATGATCGACTCAAAACAATAACCTCACCTAAAATGACTAGGGGCATGGGTTTGTGAAGCTAAGTCTCATGGCAAATTGAGTGGTATAGATATGGAGCATGATTGATGGAATGGTATGATTTTGAAATCCTCGAGGAAGAGTTTTCAAAGTTAATTTTATCCTAAACATTCTTGACATAGCAATACAAGCACAATTGCTGTTACAAACTTTCGAGGAGATAAAATGAGTTTCTCATTTCATGAGTGTAGATAGATGGGCCCTGGGTCAAACAGTATTTTCAGTAGTGTTGCAAGAGTATTGTAGTCTATCTTGTCATAGTCACTTGACTAGTTTAAAGTCATTGTCGGTCTCCCTAGATCGAAAAAAATATTGGTTGGAATACACGAAAGTTGAGATGCCCAAAATGCATTGCATGTCATCGTCAAGCTGTCATATGCACTTATCTCTTAACCCTAAAAATGGCTAGACAAAGTAGTCACTTTGGTTGCATATCACTAACTCCAAGCATGAGGAGCTCTTATTTCAAGCAAGAGTATTGTTGTTACTAGCAAAATGTTTCCAAACAAAATTCATCGATCCTCAGCAAGCGTATTTAAGCACGATCATCATGACCATCATCAGGGGGAGCAAGTGTGAAACTGTCTTGCCCTTAGTTGATATGCATGGTTTGCTAACAATTTTGTAGGTAGGAAGCAAGGGGCAATGAAGAGATACGCCTTCGAAGAACTCAGTCTGGAAGAAGCACTATCTTGGAAGAAGCACCAGTGTTTTAAACCTTATCATGAGGGACTGTCATGTGGCACTGTCGAGAGCATGCCAAAGAGCACTACCAAACATTAAGAGAAGAATTGCATTCATACATTGCGTGTCTTCATGCTGGGGGCAATTAGCTATGCATAATTGAATTGGAATTAGACATTCATTGCCTAATAAGGAGGCTTTTATTCCTTCCAAAACATTGAATATGCATATATGTTACGTTGCAAACCATGTCACCTGCAATGGTTCAATGTTTGAACTAGGGTCCTTAAAAGTGTGGTGGCCTTGCCCCTAGCAGTCAGCATAAAAGGATTTTGGCCTGTGGTCGATTCCAAATTTGTTGCATGTTGTTTTTGTAACGCCCCTATTTTTAGGTACGTTAAGGAAATAATTTATTACAGAAATAAGCGAGTCATTGCTCATTATTACAATACGGCTCTCATAAGAGCATTTGAAATTCAAAAGACAACAAAAAGGGAACTAAGAAGTCCTATTCTACGGCTCCTCTTGTTCCTCCAACCTAGCGATTTCTTCTGCTCCGAACGCCTCCAAGGTGAATAGTTCGCCCTGTTCATCTATCAAGTCTGACATATTATACTAGCGTCGCCACCCATATAATATATGCCAGGGTCACCAAAAAGGCAACACCATGAGCTACGAAGGCTCAATAGTATAATCCTACTTACTAGCATCGATTTCCACATGATAAGTACATAAGCAGTGAATAAAAGACAATAGTGCTAACACGTTCACATTCGCTTGTAACTATCGTTGGCGTTGACTCGTTGTTAACCATTTCGTTATCACCTTTTTCAAAAACACCTTTTTAACTCACCCAACCTTGATTCCGCCGTTCCAGGCTCTCGAGTATCCTCACAATGGTTCCGCCGCACCGGGTTCCCATTGGCACACATTGCATTGGCTCCGTACCTCGGATAACCATGCTACTCACCCAACCTCGATTCCGCCGTTCCGGTATCTCGAGTATCCTCACAATGGTTCCACCGCACCGAGTTCCCATTGGAACACACACACACTTACGTAATACCCTTGAAATAGTCATTACGTAGTTTCGAAGATATTTTCCAACCCGGAAAACACAACATCCTTGTTATACACTCCCTAGGTGCCATGTTTCTAACTTTCTTGGTTTTCGTGTCACGTTCTCATGCAAGACTCCGCGTGTGGGACTTTTACATACAACATGCATTTATTCCAACTTCAAAATAGTACAATAAGAACATCTAAGCAACATAGAATGCTTGAATACCATAAACAACATAATCATGCATTTTTACTTTTCAATCAACGATCAAAGTCACTTTTTAAACTTTAAGGAAGTAAGTAGAGGTTCACATAGTAAGATTACAACTACTTAACAAAAATAAAGTAAGCATTTAAAAATTAGGTAAGGATCACTACCGTTCTCCTAGGCGATGGTTTGGACGTCGGTTTGATTTCGACAGCGTAACGGCCCTCGAATTGCTTCGAAAGGAAAAGTTTTGGATTACTTTTCCTAGAAACAACCTCCTAACCTCCACTACACTACTTTAAGGATCGTTGGGTGGTTTTGAAAGTGGTTTAGTGGTTTCGCTCAAGAACTCTCAAGAACAAAGAAAGTTCTTGAACTTTGGGACAAGAATGCTTGAATTCTAGAGAGAAGGAGGAGATAATAGCTTTGAGGTGTGATTTTCAAGTGAAGAGTGAGCTTCTATTTATAGGCAAAGGGTTCCCCCTCCCTCATTAAGGCCAGCCCCCCTCTCTCTCTCCATTCCCCAATTTTTAAATCAAATAAAATCCAACATTGATGGAAGATCAATGGAAAATCCTAGGTTTGCATGGCTAGGTTAGTACTAGATTGGATTCTTGAATCAAATGGATGGTGGAGATGAGAATTGTACAAGATCTAAGGGTTGAAACAATTGCAAGGTGTTCAAAGGAGTACAATAGGGTTAAGATTTGGTTGGAAGAATATGAATCTCAAAGATTGGAAGTACCAAAGGTGGTTCAATGTCAAGATTTCAAACAAATCTCCCTCCCTCTCTCCTTCCTCTCTCTCTCTCTCTCTCTCTCTCTCTCTCTCTTGCAAGGTACAATATATATATATATATATGCATACATGTGTCATATATTGCAAGAAAACAATTAAAAAAGTAATTTCTTGGTACTAAAGATCAAAGGTAGACTTAAGGCCTAGGATTTTGCCCACTAACTCAATAAATAGGCAAGGGTACCTTAGGTAATATAATATTCATCTAGGTACTAATATATATATACATCTATACACATGTACAATGGTGGTTCAAAATCCCAATAAAGCATAATAAAGGGGTACTTTTGGAATATTGGTACTATGCACTTTTTGATTAAAATAATAAGTATTTTCCCATGTGATTAAAGAAAATGATTAGTTTAATAATCCCATGGTACTTTGAAAGATTTACTCTATTGTCCAATGGTTAAAACTTCCCCTAACATCTATTATCCAATGGATAATAGCTATTAGGTCACTTTTAATATTAAAATAATCAAAAAGTACTTTAAAGTAGATACACTTTTAATATAAACAAATGGGATTCTATTATCCAATGGGTAATAGTTTCCCTAACCACTATTGTCCAATGGACAAAGAAATAAACCAATTTGATTAAAACAAAAAGAATATTAAAATTCTAAGTTAAGGGTTCAAAAGGGTCAAAAGTTCCAATGAGGGGCAAAACGGTCATTTTGCAATGACTAGATGACTTTTCGATTTAGTTACTCTAACCGGATGGTTAGATGCTAACTAGGCTTGCTAAGTAGGACTAAAGTGCAAGAAATGAAACTTGAGGGGCCAAAGTGCAATTATGACAATTTACAAGAATTGAAGTAATTCAAGCAATTAAAATTAATAACTCGAATAATAAAAATAACTTTTTATTCATTGAAATTCAGAGTTATTACAACCTATCCCCCATAAACAATTTCGTCCTCGAAATTAGGTGCAAGCTAGGATTCGAATAGGTGAGGGTAGTTCATCTTCATGGTTTCTTCTCTTTCCCAAGTAGTCTCTCCAGCTCCACAATGCTTCCATAAAACTCGAACCAACTTGATTGTCTTGTTACGGATAGTCTTCTCGCTTCGGTCTTGAATCTCTATTGGCTCTTCCTCGTATGTTGCATCTTCCTCGATGGAAATATCCTCCCAGTTGATAACGTGAGTGGGCAATGCTAGATATTTGCGAAGAATGGACACATGAAACACGTTATACACTCGATCCAACTGGGGTGGTAATGTCAAGCGATAAGCAACTTTCCCAATCTTCTCCATGATGTCGAATGGTCCGATGTAGCGCGGGGATAGTTTTCCTTTCTTTCCAAACCTGATGACTCCTTTCTTTGGTCTGGTCTTCAGGAACACATGATCTCCTACGGCAAAAGACAAGGGTCGGCTCCTTTTATCCGCATAACTCTTTTGTCGGCTTTGAGCAGTCTGAATCATTTGCCTGATGATCTTGACCTTCTCCGTAATGTCTCGTACTATGTCGGGCCCGATCAATCCTGTCTCTCCAGCATCCGTCCAGCAGACTGGCGATCGACAAGGTCGACCGTATAGAGCTTCGTACGGTGCCATTCCGATGCTTGCTTGATAACTGTTGTTGTAGGCGAACTCCACCAATGGTAAGTGCTGCTCCCAACTCCCAGAGAAATCCAAAGCGCAAGCTCTCAGCATATCCTCCAGAGTCTGAATAGTCCTCTCCGTTTGTCCGTCTGTTTGAGGGTGAAAGGTCGTGCTAAGCCTTACGTCAGTTCCCAATGCTCTCTGCAATCCTTTCCAGAAGTGTGCCACAAAACGCGGGTCTCTGTCAAACACTATCGAGATCGGTACTCCATGAAGGCGTACGATTTCTCGAATGTACAACATGCTTAGTTGCTCCACGTTTTCCGTCATCTTGACAGGCAGAAAGTGTGCAGACTTGGTGAGTCGATCCACAATCACCCAGATAGCAGTATTGGACTTGGCAGATCTTGGTAATCCAGTGACGAAATACATTGAGATGTGCTCCCACTTCCACGTCGGTATTGGCAAGGGTTGAAGGTCTCCTCCAGGTTTCTGATGCTCGGCCTTGACTTGTTGACATACCAAACAGGTGGACACGAATCGTGCTGCATCCTTCTTCATTCCTTCCCACCAGTACATTCTCCGCAGGTCATGATACATCTTTGTACCGCCAGGGTGAACTGCAAAGTTCGAATGGTGAGCTTCTCGGAGTACGTCCTCTCAAAGGGTTCCAACAGTAGGCACGAATACTTTTCCCTTGAATTTCAGATTGTTATTCTCCTCGATAGTCCATCCTGGCACCGCCTTTCCTTCTCGGATTCGATGCCGAACGAATTCACAAGTCTGCTCGAAGGTTTGGGCTAGTAATACTTCCTGATGAAGTGCTGGTTCTGCAATTAGAGCGTACAATCGAACGTTCCCATTTTCTGATGATGGCCGCAAGTTGAACTCGTTGAGAGTATCAACCATTTCCCATTCCTTGATGGCAGTCTTGACTTTCTGTGCCCTTTCCTTTCGACTCAGGGCGTCAGCTACCACGTTAGCCTTACCGGGGTGATAGTGCAGGGTAAACTTGTAGTCTTCCAAATACTCCATCCATCGACGCTGCCTCAAGTTCAACTCCTTCTGAGTAAAAAGGTACTTGAGACTCTTGTGGTCGGTAAAAACTTCGAATTGTTCTCCCCACAGATAGTAACGCCACGACTTGAGAGCGAATACTACTGCAGCCAATTCTAAGTCATGGGTGGGGTAGTTCTTCTCGTGGGGTCGGAGTTGTCGAGATCCGTAAGCTACGACCTTTCCATTCTGCATCAGCACACATCCTAAGCCATCTCTTGACGCATCACAGTAAACCGTATAATCGATACCACGCTCAGGAATGATGAGAATCGGCACGCTGGTCAGTCTCTTCTTCAGCCCTTGGAAAGAGTTCTCACAGGTTTCGTTCCAATCTAGCTTCACTCCTTTCTGAGTTAACCTGGTCATTGGCTTAGCTAAAGTTGAGAAGTCTGGTATGAACCTTCGGTAATAACCGGCCAATCCTAGAAAACTTCTGATCTCAAACACAGAGGTCGGCTGTTTCCATTTCAGCACTGCTTCGACCTTGCTTTCATCCACAGCAATCCCATCCTTGGATACTACATGCCCCAAGAACTTAACCACTTCAAGCCAAAACTCGCATTTACTGGCCTTGGCATAAAGTTGGTTATCTCGGAGTATTTGTAGTGCCATCATAAGATGTTCTTCGTGCTCCTCCTTTCTGGCAGAGTAAATCAAGATGTCGTCAATAAACACCACTACAAACTTGTCTAAGTAGGGTTGAAAGATCTTGTTCATGAGACACATGAATACTGTTGGAGCATTGGTCAGTCCAAACGGCATTACTACAAACTCGTAGTGGCCATATCTAGTGCGGAAAACCGTCATGGCGATGTCCTCATCCCAAATCCTTAACTGATGATAGCCTGATCGGAGATCGATTTTGGAAAAGCAAGTTGCTCCCCTCAATTGATCAAACAGGTCATCGATCCTAGGCAAAGGATATCGGTTTTTGATCGTGACTTGATTCAGCTTCCTATAATCAATACACAGTCTAAGCGTTCCTTCTTTCTTCTTTACGAACAAGGGTGGCGCTCCCCAAGGCGATGTGCTTGGCCTAATGAATCCTTTGTCTAGCAGCTCTTACAACTGAGTCTTGAGCTCCCTCAATTCGGCAGGGGCCATTTGGTACGGGGCCATGGAAATTGGAGCGATTCCTGGTTGAAGTTATATGGAGAAATCTATCTCCCTTTGAGGCGGTAAACCAGGAAGTTCTTCTGGGAAAACATCGGCGTATTCGCAAACGATGTGTGGCAATCCCAGTTCCATCCTGTCGGTTTCTTCCATTTGGAGACTGGCTAGCCATCCAAACAGTTGATTCTGCCACCTAGATCTCTTCGTCATTGAACTCGTCGTTTCTCTATCCCCCTTAAAACGGAAACGAGTCCCTTTTGGGGTGTAAGCCGTCACAGTCTTCTGGTGACAATCGATGACTGCTCGATGAGCTGATAGCCAATCCATTCCAAGGATAACGTCGAAGTCCACCATGTCGATTACTCGGAGGTCGCAAGTAAGGCGTAGATTTGCTACTTCTATCTCGCACCCTCTACACACTAGACTAACCACTATACTTCCCCCCAATGGCGATTTTACCCTTGTACTCTTACTTAGGGGTTCTGTTTCTAGTGCTAGAGCAGTTACGCAAGCAGTAGATATAAACGAATGTGATGCACCAGAGTCAAACAAAGCTTGTACGCAAGTACTATATAACAGTAGCGTACCTTGGATCACAAAGGGATCCGGCTCTTGTTTCTCGGTTTGCAACACAAAGATACGCCCTCCAGCGCCTTGCTGAGCTCCCATGGGCTGCTTTCCCTTGTTCTGCCCGTTCTGCTGCTGGGTTGAACCTCCAGGGTTTTGCTTCACAAAGCTGGCCTGCCCGGGCTGCTGAGCCTTCTGGTTTCCGAAGCTTCCGCTCTTCTCTTTCTGAGGCTCGGGGCACTCACGCTTGTAGTGACCCATAGCCTGGCAGTTGAAGCACTGCACAAATGCCTTGCTTTGGTCAAACCTCTGCGAGTCACCACGTCCTGGCGCAGTGTTCTTCCAAGTCTGATTGCCTTGACCCAGAGCCAAGGTTTTGGTAGGGTAGGGTCCACGGTTGCTGTTGTTGGAGGTCTGAGTTCAGATAGGTCCGCCAACATTGCCGGTTGCCTTCCTCCAGCGGGTCTTGAAATCGTTCTCCTCGCTCTCTAGGCGAAGAGCGCACTGCACCACACCAGAATAGGTGGGGAAAGCCTGAGCAACCACAGCTCTCCTAGCTGTCGTCAGCCCCCATTTGAATCTCCTCGCCTTCTTGTCCTCAATTGCAACGGCATCCGAGGCATAGCGGGATAGCTCTTCGAACTTGGCCGCGTACTGAGTCACGGTCATAGTTCCTTGCTTCAGATTGTTGAACTCTTGTTCCTTAGCCAAGCAAACTGGCGTAGGGAAGTATTTGTCGAGGAACAGCGTCTCGAACTGAACAAACGTCATGGCAGCCACGTCATGCGTTGCCTCCATCAGCTCCCACCAATAGCGGGCTTCTCCCTTCAACTGGTATGTGGCTAGGGCCACACGGTCTCCATCACGAGTGATTTCTAAGGTGTCCATGATCACCTTGACTTCTTTCAGCCATGCTTCAGCCACGGTCGAGTTGGTATCACCGTTGAAAGTCGGAGGTCGACGCTTGCAGAACTCGTTCATCGCACGGGTTCGAGTCATGGGTCCATCATTAGGATTTGGGTTTTGGCGGGCAGCGTTCAGAGCAGTCACAAGTGCTTGCATGACTTGAGCGAGGTCAGGGTTGGGGTTAGGGTTAGAAGAATCACCAGTCTCATACCCTAGTCCACTGCGACGATTCACCATCTACGAGCGAAAATTGAAAAGGGGAATGGTTTAGTTTTTTAGCTAAACTATTTTCTTTTGCTCAAAATGAGAAACAATCAATAGAGTAGTATGCAACAATATTCTTAAAAACAACAAGCTTTTTCATAGATAAGCAGAAAGTTCCAAAGAACTCCCTCAGCTTAATCTTCCACTCCTTCTCCCTCTTCTCCAGCCAACGCTCTCCATCACGGCGAATCTTTTCCGCGAGCTCTCGAAGGTGCAGATCCTGAGGATCGATGTCCTCAGTGGTGTCAGGTGAGAACACGACTATCTCGTAGAACTAGTCGTCAGTCTCGGGGTCACGGATCCCTGGGTGAGGTATCGGTGTGTGACTCTCAGGTGCAAGTAGTGCCTTGTAGTACAGGAGATCAGCCATGGTGTACTCGGCAAAGAAATAGCTATCCATATCTACAATAAGGAAAGTTATATATTAGACTTAACAGTGGAAGGCAGGAATCGTGCATAACAAGTACAAGTAAGCATAACAGAGATCACAATAGATAAAACATAAGTCTTATATTACTTAAAACAACAAGTACATCATAAACGGCTTACAAGTGTAGGGAGGTATTCCCAAACAGATAAAGATTGGTCGCCGAACACGTGATGTATTAGGGACACGTGGCAGGAATGATAAGTCCATCGCCGGGCAGTGCGATGAGCAGCGAGGTGGGCCAGTGACACGTGAAGTCGTTGGTCCAGACAGTCTGTTCGGCTGATAAGGACAAAAGACATATGAAGTCATCTGTCCAAGTATAAACAACATGGACCAGTTGCATGGGATTTCATTGGTCCAGAAGGACTGTTCGGCAAGGGGAAATCCGAACAGTGGAGGAAGTTGCCCTAAGAAGTCACGTGACAAGAATACTCTGGAATGGTAGTGTTCCATAAAAGGATAAGATCCCGAGTATATAGGATCGAGGCAAGAGACCCAACGTGAGTGGGGTGTTCGGATAATTATGGGAAAGAGTCCCAAAAGGACTGAGAGTCCCATAAAGATTAAGATATTGTACAGATAAGGGAATGAGAATCCAGAAGATACTAGGTTTCCTATACGAGGTAGGAATCCTAGGGCAACAGGGATGCTTAGGCTGCAAGCATCTGTGAACCTATAAATACGAGGTAAGCCTGGAGGTAAAAGGTATGCAATATTTGGCCATTTCTTATTGTCTTCCTACTGATAATTAGGGTTGTTTTAGTACGTCATACTAACTTAGGCATCGGAGGGCCTTTGCCACGAGAGGCAAAGGTGCACTCACCCCTTGTCTGTTTTGCAGATTAGGGTTCCGACGAAGAATTAGGGTTCCGGTGTAGAGGCACGTGAAGCCATTGCAAATTGGTGTTGTTCAGAACACTAATTGTTTTCATCCCCCTACAATTGGCGTCGTCTGTGGGAAACGAACAAGTTTCGTGAAAAAGATAACCATGATGGAAGAAGATCCAACCACGCCGTTCAATCCAAAGAACCAGTTAAGTGGTGAAGGGGAAAAATCTCCACCAGGTGCTCCGAGAAAGCCCACTAGAAGAGGGGACAAAGCAACTATTGGCTCCACGAGAAGGAGCGAGTCCTACCGAAGAGAGGCATCGGTGGACCGTTCAAAAAGTGTCCATAACAGTGAGGATATCCTCGACCTAAAGAGGAAAGAAATTGAGGAGTATGCTCGTTTGATTAAAAGACGAGAGTACGAGATACGAGAGCTGCAGCGGATACGAGAGCTGCAGCGGGTACGAGATCACCCGGAAGACTCCGGACTTTCACGAAGGAATTCTGGAGAAGATAGGAAGGCCCTGCTGGTCCATAAAGAGCCTCATTCACGAGGAAGAAGGAGCAGGAGCAATAGTCCTACCACGAGACGATATGAAGCTTCCCCACGAAGGAGGAGAAGCAGAAGCAAAGACCGCACACTAGAAAGGCGAAGGGCTTCTTCATGAAGAAGAAGGAGTAGAGAACGAAGTTCCTCATCTGAGGAAAAGACAAGGAAGCATCACCGTGACAGGTACGAGAGACCTGATGCTGACTAGGCCAAAGTTACGGCCCACAAGACGAAGGAAAATGAGGAAGGGACAGTGTCCGCACGAGAAGCGGCACGTAAAGCCCTGAGTAACATCGCAGCCTCCCCTTTTGCAAGGAGGCTGCAGGAGGCCAGGTTGCCGAGCAGAGTGAAGCACGGAGCGTTTGTGCTTTACGAGACAAACACGGACCCTGTGGCTCACATACTGCACTACCAGCAGGCCATGTTCATGCACGATGGTGATGATGCCATTCTGTGCAAGATGTTCCCGTCGAGTCTTGGCAAAGTGGCCTTGAGTTGGTTTCATAAACTGGCACCACGATCCATAAGGGGATGGAGGCAGTTGGCCGAGGAATTCACTGCTCGGTTTTTAACAAGCAGAAAGGCCCCAAAGACTTTTGAGAGTCTATCCACCATGAAACAGGCGGAAAGCGAACCGATCAGAGATTACGCGAAGAAGTACTGGGAAACTTTTAATGAGATTGAAAGTTGCAGTGAGGAATATGCCATAGCAACCTTCAAAACTGGTTTGCCTGTTCGGGGAGAACTGCGTCGCTCGTTGAATAAACATCCGGTGGCTACGTTGGCCAAACTGGTGGAGCGAATAGAGCAACACGCCAGAATGGAGGATGACATACTCCGCGAAGACGGCAGGATTGCTGCCGAACAGCCCAAGACACCAGCAAAGAAGGTGGACAAACCTGAGCCCAAAACGTACAAGGAGCGCAAGGAGTACGGGCAGGCTAAGAAGGATCCGTACAAGGAAAAGCAAGCCCCTGACCCCAAGTCCTTCTTTTCTATCACTACTGTTTGGAAGGAGCCAATCTACAGGATTCTTTATCGAATAAAGAATCAGCCGTACTTCAAGTGGCCCCCGAGTCTTGGCGAAGATAAAGACGCTAAACGTGCTACGAATCAGCACTGCAGCTACCACAAGGATTGGGGCCACATGACTGAAGATTGCGAGATGTACAAGAAACACCTCGATGATTTGGTCTCTCGGGGCTATCTCAAGGAATTTATCCAGGAGGATCCCAAGGAAAAAGGGAAGGCCATGGAACTGGATTACGAGCAAAATCCTAAAGGGGTAATCCATATGATACATGGGCTGGCCGCACCTTATACGAGAAATGAGGTAAGGCTGTTACAAAGACGGTTTAAGCACGATCAGCATGTGATGCGATTAGGCAATAAAAGAGGGCGAGAGAGTGACGTATGCAGTGAGAGCATAGCCTTCACAGATGATGATTTGGGGGAGGTCCAAATACCTCATAACAACGCTCTGGTCATAACCCTATGAGTTGGGGAGTATGACATTGAAAGGATCCTAGTGGATTCAGGAAGTTGTACAGATGTGATGTACTACGACGCGTTCAAGAAGCTGGGTCTGGCCCAGACAGATTTGGAGCAGTCCACAACGTCATTGATTGGGTTTGGTGCGGGGGCAGTTTGGCCCCTTGGAAAGGTAACACTGCTTGTTCGGGCAGGATCAGTTGTTTTGAGGGCGGACTTTTTGGTCATAGACGTCCCTTCTTCTTATAATGCGATTATAGGAAGAACCTGGTTACACAAAATGAGGACAGTCTCCTCGACTTACCACCAGATGGTGAAATTTCCAGGATCCAATGGGATTGAAGCAATTAGGGGCAACCCGAAAGCGGCCCAATAATGTTTGATTTCCATCATTAAGAAGGCCTCGAAGGCCCACCATGTTCATACACTGGAAGTGCCAGATCAACCGACTATCGAGGATGTCGGAAGATGCCCGGCCGATAAGGTAATCGAAGGCTTGGAAAAAATTCAGATCAACGAGGATGATCCTGAAAGATATTTTTTGATTGGGGAATCACTACCAGCAGAGGAAAAGACCGAGTCAATACAGTTTCTGAAGGAATATGTTGATGTGTTTGCATGGGTACCAGAAGAGATGCCTGGTGTAGATGCTGACATAATCTGTCACCATCTGAATGTTGACCCTCAGCATAAGCCAGTTATTCAGAAGAAATGTAGGGCGACCGTACAGCACGTGGATGCTGTTGTTGAAGAGGTTAATCGATTGCTTGAGGCAAAAGCAATACGCGAGGCTCACTACCTTGAGTGGCTGTCCAACACTGTGGTCGTAAAAAAGAAGAATGGAAAGTGGCGTGTCTGTGTGGACTTCACAGATTTGAACAAGGCCTGCCCTAAGGATAGTTTTCCCCTCCCAAGGATAGACCAGTTGGTCGACACAACAGCTGGCTACGAGCGAATGAGTTTTCTTGATGCGTATCGAGGATACCATCAAATTGCTATGTTTGGGCCCGATCAGGAGAAGACATCTTTCATTACCCCACGGGGTTTGTACTGCTATAGTGTCATGCCGTTTGGGCTCAGGAACGCAGGGGCCACATACCAAAGGCTTGCGACTATCATGTTCAGATAACTGCTCGGAAAAACTATGGAGGTTTACATAGATGATATGGTGGTGAAAAGCCGAGACAAGCGGGGGCATATTAAAGACTTGAGAGAAGTCTTTGAGATCTTGAGGAAGTACAAATTGAAACTCAACGCCTCGAAATGTGCGTTTGGGGTTGGTTCTGGGAAATTCCTAGGGCATTTGGTCACTATGTGGGGAATTGAGGCTAACCCAGATCAGATTGCGGCCTTACAGAGGCTGCAAAGTCCCAAAACAACGAAGGAGGTCCAGAGACTAACTGGGATGGCTGCAACACTCAATAGATTTATCAGCAGATCAAGTGACAAGTGTAGGCCTTTCTTTCAGTTATTGAAGAAAAGGGAAGGATTTGAATGGGGAGCAGAATGTGAGTAAGCTTTCCAAGACCTAAAGAAGTATCTGGCCGAGCCTCCTCTTCTGTCAACCCCGCAGCCAGGTGAGTCCTTGATTTTGTACTTAGCTGTTTCTGAGCATGCTGTGAGTGCAGTCCTGTTAAGGGATTTGGGAATTGAGCAAATCCCAATATATTATGTTAGCAAGACATTGCTAGATGCAGAGATGGGATATCTGCCCCTAGAGAAACTTGCCTTGGCGCTTAGGACAGCGACGAGAAAGCTGCCACACTATTTCCAGAGTCATAAGGTTGTGGTGTATACTGAATTTCCACTGAAGTCCCTGCTACGAAAGGCAGATTTTTTAGGAAAAATCTCGACGTGGTCCGTCGAGTTGAGTCAATACGATATCGATTATCAACCACGAACAGCAATCAAAGGCCAAGTGCTGGCTGATTTTGTGGCAGAGTTTTCCCCCACGGTAGCTCCCCTGCCTCCTACGAAAAAGGGACAGGAGAGCAGAACATTGTCCACGAAGGACAAGGTTTCAGCCGAACAGGAGGATACGGAATGGAATTTATTCGTTGACGGATCAACTTGTAATACTGGTTCGGGAATTGGTGTTGTTCTTTTTCCTCCCGGAGGAATTATGATAGAACTGTCTATTCGGCTGGGATTCAGCGCATCGAATAACGTGGCGGAGTACGAGGCACTCCTAGCTGGATTGAGAAGTGCGAAGACTCTGAAGGCAAAAAGAGTGAAGGTACATTGTGATTCACAACTTGTGGTGAATCAGCTGTCCAGCGAATATCAGGCCCGGAATGAGAAAATGGCGGCATATGTGGAAGCCGCCAAAGATTTGCTTGATACTTTTGAGAGGGTCCACATTGAACAGATACATTTCGGACAGAATGCACATGCCGATTCACTGGCATGGCTGGCTGCAGCGGTCCCAACTGAACTCAAGTGAAGAGTTGCAGTTGAATATCTAAATGAGCCGAGTATTGGGAGAAGCGTGGAGTTAGTTTTGGAAGTGAACCAAGGTCCAAGTTGGATGGACCCAATCGTGGAGTTTTTACGAGATGAAATACTCCCCATTGACAAGAGGGAGGCACATAAGGTCAAAACCAAGTCTGCAAGGTTTTGGCTGTCCTCAGAAGGAAAGCTTTACAGAAAGTCCTTCACAGGCCCATATTTGCTGTGTGTACACCCCGAGATGGTGCAGAAATTTTTTCACGAAATACATGAAGGAACATGTGGAAGTCATGCTGGGGGCAGATCCATAGCCCACCGAGCAATTACTCAAGGTTACTGGTGGCCACATATGTAGGAAGATGCAAAGATGTATGTTAAAATTTGTGAGAAGTGTCAGAAATTCTCACCAATGATTCGAACACCAGCGGAGGATCTGGTGCCTTTGACAAGTCCTTGGCCGTTTGCTCAATGGGGAATGGACATCGTGGGTCTATTGCACAAAGCAACTGGGAATCGAAAATTCCTTTTAGTTGCAACAGATTACTTCACCAAGTGGATTGAGGCTGAACCACTAGCCAAAATCACAGAACCCATGGTCGAGAGGTTCGTGTGGAAGAGTATTATTACTCGATTTGGGGTTCCCTATTCTTTGATCACAGATAACGGGTCCCAATTTCAAAAGAAATTCAAGGCGTTTTATGCCCAATATGGAATTCGAAACTACTATTCAACTCCAGCATACCCTCAAAGTAATGGACAGGCAGAAGCATCTAACAAAACCATTCTTGATGGGATCAAGAAGAGGTTAGATAAAGCCAAAGGGAAATGGCCCGATGAATTGCCCCTTGTTTTATGGGCACATAGGACAACACCGAGGAGGTCTACGGGAGAGACCCCCTATTCATTGGCATACGGTACAGAGGCAGTTATACCTCTGGAGGTGGGACTTCCAACCAACAGGACTGTGTTGGTTGAAAGTGGGGGCAATGACAAAGCCCTTGAAATTGAGCTTGATCTAGCCGAGGAAAGGAGAGAAAGCGCCCTAGTCCATCTGGCCTCTTATCAGGAACAACTGATGAAGAGCTACAATAGGCATGTTCACCCTCGAGAATTTGGTGTTGGGGACCTTGTACTACAAAAAGTGCTCGGCAACACCAAAGTAGCCAACCAAGGCAAGCTAGAGGCCAACTGGGAAGGTCCGCATCGGGTAACAGAGATTGTGGGCATTGGGGCCTACAAATTGGTTGATCTGGACGGCATCCCAATTCCGAGGCCATGGAATGTTCATAATCTGAGAAATTTCTTTGTTTAGAAGAATTTAGTTTTATTGCACTACGTGACTGTGTGGGAATTACGAATAAAATTCCCTTGTGTTTCTTACTCTGTTTTAGTTGTAAGAGGTACGAATAACGCCCCCTTAAGTTCAGTCTATGAATAAAGACATTCTTTCAGCTTTTTGGAATATTTGGTTTTTTTTTTAATATGAATACTTATTTTCTTTTCTTTATTCATATTGGGGAGCATGGGATTGGCACGAACGCCATATACAAATATATCTATGCTTGATAGCTTAAGAACCTCGCACGAACAAACACTAAAGTACGAGAAACTTACCCCAAGTATGAAAATACTTAGGATGCATATAGAACACACGCGGCTGTTCGGGTACGGATACAAACATTTGAGTACGTGATTGTGCTAAACAGTATGAGATACTTTAAGTTCGAAAAACTTATAGTTGGGTATGAGATACCTCAAGTACGAATATACTTAGTAACATCTGAGGCTTGCAAATGTGAACATGCAAGAAATCAAGTACGAAAGGCTTGGTTCTGTTATGACGAAATATGTCAAAACTATAGATAAACAACTTTAAGTTCGAACATACTTAAGAGAAATCCAAGTACGAAACACTTGCATAAAGCTACAAACGAAAAAAGATTACGATATTAAAAGCACGAGGTGTTTCAAAACAGAAGTACGAGATACCTAAGAGTCACGCCACGAAGGGCCTAATGCTTGTTTCAACACAAACAAAAAAAAGAAGAGGTATCAAAGTCAGGTGCCTCGCAGGGCTGGAAAAAACTACGGTCACACAGGACCTGCATTGTTGTTTGGGGGAATTCATTACACCTAACAGATACTTCAATCCAGGTTTTGGATCTCAGGGAATACATCTGCCGTAACACCCCCAGCGGCATTGCTTCCCTCCTCAATGGCAGGTTCATCAACAGCTTCTTGGATCGATACCTGTTCGGTCCCTGGCCCCTGTGGCTCTACCGGAGTTTCTTCATCTGCTTCTGCAAACTCATCAATTTGCTGGTCCACATCATCGGTAGGGGCATCATCCTGCTCCTCAGCTGCTGCTGCATGGCTACTGGGGAGATCATTCTCAACCCACAATGGAGAGTCGTCTGGAACACCTACCTTGGTCAAACAGGCCTCCCAGCTCGCGGCCCAGATTTGATCTTGAATGCCCGACATCTGTTCGACGTAGCTGGCAGTAGTAGCGTCGAAACCCTTCTCATATCCAGCATCGAAGGCAGCTTTCTTGGTATTGTCAATCTCAGCTAAAGCTTGCTTGAGGTTGTC
Organism: Rhododendron kiyosumense; assembly: GCA_019656275.1. Taxonomy (NCBI): domain Eukaryota; kingdom Viridiplantae; phylum Streptophyta; class Magnoliopsida; order Ericales; family Ericaceae; genus Rhododendron; species Rhododendron kiyosumense. The sequence goes on from BPLS01022580.1 coordinate 37,140, forward strand.
CTCAGCAATCTCTAAGTTGCCTTTGGCCTCAACATAGTCTGCTTTGGCATTGTCCCTCTCTCTCTCGAGCCTAGTGACTGTTCAGAGCATCCTTGTGTTATCGCTCAGCAGCTTGACTCTTTCGGCCTCAGAAGCCTGGAACTTTTGCCCTAGAGTCATCATCTTTTGAATAAACTGTGCAAACACCAGACATTTTGTTAAGAAAATGTCTAAATAAAGCTTTTTGCTTTGAAAGAAAGTTTGTTTACCTTAATCCCACTGACGAGACCAGTGGACACAAGCCTATCAGCTGGCGATGCGGCTTCCTTTTGCATGTCCACAGGCAGAGATAATGCCTGCGCCAGAACAAGTGCCGTTTCGGAAGAACTGGCACTGTCCCCAACGTGAACGGGGCGATCGCCTCTCATAAGAATAGGAGCCCACGTTTGGGGAAGCACTTGGAGAGGAGGCGATTGGGGCTGGCTGATGTCTGTGTCAGCTGGCACATCGGAAGAGGACGGGTCTTCAGTCCTGGGGCGTTTATCCCGCTGAGCGTCCTCAGCTTCCAAAGAGCTGTCCCTTTCGCGTCTCAGCGTGGATGTCCCCCCTCTAGTACGACGAGAGGGTGGGGGGGGGGGGGGGGGAGCACCTATGGATGCCACTCTATTGGCAGCACCACCTCCCCTTGTTGAGACAGAAAGAAGAGAACTGAGATTGAGAGGCTCTCGTGCCATCGTACCTAAATCCGGGGGAGATCGGGAGTAGCCTGAAGAAGACGACTGACTCGTAGTGCCAAGAGGAATGGGTTGCTCGGTCACCTGCTCGGTTCTATTCTGTCTTCGTCTAGACCTCCTACGAACCACCCGGGTTGTAGGGACGCCCTCAGGAATATTGACTTCACCCGGCTGTCCGGCAAGAGTGACTTCAGCCTGCAGTCCTGAGCTTTGCGCCTGAGGAGCTGTTGAGGTTGAGGCGCCGCTGGTGCTCGGGTTAGCCAATCTCCTGTCTATAAATCCTTTGTAAGCGGGGTCGTAGCCTAATAGCACGTTGGCGTCACGACCCCGACCATAAGTTGGGGAGCCTGGTTCCCCTTTGTATCTTAAGATCCTGTTGATCTCCGATGTTCGGACGTAGCTGGGTTCAGCTCTGGGACGCTTGTTTGCGTTACTCGCTGCACGGCAGAAAGCACAATAAAGGTCAGAGACCATAACGGAAAGTTAGACAAAAGCTACAAGGAAAAGTGGAAAAAGGAGCATACGTGGGTAGCCCCATATGTGGGGGCAGTGGAAGCCCACCACTTGGCCGTCTTCGCCTACTGGTTCAAATGCTCCAGTAACGTAGAGAAAGTCGATCTCGTGATCGCGAGCAGAGTCTGGTAAATTTAGCACGAGACGCTTCTCTGCTTTCCTAACTTTGAAATAGAAGGTATTATAGTCGGTGTTTAACACGATGCTATACCACCACTGGATGTCCCAAATCCCCAGTTGGGTCCCCAATATTCTGTTCAAAGCTACTACCCCCATTACTAGTCTAAAGAAGTTAGTGGAAACTTGCATCGGTGTAAGTCGATACCAATTTAAAACCTGACGGAGTAATGGATGGAGGGGAAATCTAACTCCCCCCTCAACAATGGCAACGATGGGAATACACATCCAATCCCATGTGCCCCCATCTCTATCTGCATCTAATGGGGCAAGTTCAAACCCTACATTGTCAGGGACGTTATATTCCCTCCTAAAGGCCGCCATGGCTGACGGGGTTTCACAGAGCTTTCTAAATTTACCGGGTTTTGGGCCACTATCATCCATATTCGCCATTGGAATATGCAGAGGAAAGCTATGAAACAATCGAAATCTAATAGGGATACGAATAAATCTCTGGGAATAGATTAGCCAGAGAGAAAGAGCTTACAACGAGAAGGGGCGGAGAGGCTTACGAGATCGACTACCGCGGTGTCTAGTGTCGAGAAAGAAATACGCAGACGGCGGCGATGGCGTTTCGAATCGCTCAGAACAGTAGGAGGCGAGAAAGAGTTTTTTGACTTATAAGAAACTAAAAGCCTTTTTCAGAGGTTTAAGGAAGACGAACGGAGACGAAACGTCTCTCTCTACGCCGTTACGAGATAAAGTAACAGAAAGCAGAAAACATGCTAACGACGTATGGAGGAAACGTCAGTTCAAATTTAATACGGAGCGTACGAAACACGCCACGTGGAGTTGTTACCCCGAGACGGTATAATGACAAAGCCGCCAAACACCTTAAAGGGTATTAACGGAATGGCTGCCCGGGGCTGACAGGTGTGGTCCAGAATCGTTGTTTCTAAAACGGTCATTTTGCCCAAGACTAGGTAACTTTTCGGTTTAGTTACTCTAACCGGATAGTTAGATGCTAACAAGGCTTGCTAAGAAGGACTAAAGTGCAAGAAGTGAAACTTGAGGGGCCAAAGTGCAATTATGGCAAAATTCAAGAATTAACGTAATTCAAGCAATTAAAATTAATAACTCGAATAATAAAATAACTTTTTATTTATTAAAATTCAAAGTTATTACAACCTATCCTCCTTAAACAATTTCGTCCTCGAAATTAGGTGCACGCTAGGATTCAAACAGGTGAGGGTAATTCATTCTCATGGTCTCTTCTCTTTCCCAAGTAGTCTCTCCAGCTCCACGATGCTTCCATAAAACTCGGACTAACTTGATCGTCTTGTTACGGATAGTCTTCTCGCTTCGGTCTTGAATTTCTATCGGCTCTTCTTCGTACGTTGCATCTTCTTCGATGGAAATATCCTCCCAGTTGATAACGTGAGTGGGCAATGCTAGATACTTGCGAAGCATGGACACGTGAAAGACGTTATGCACTCGATCCAGCTGGGGTGGTAATGCCAAGCGATAAGCAACTTTCCCAATCTTCTCTACGATGTCGAATGGTCCAATGTAGCGCGGGGACAGTTTTCCTTTCTTTCCAAACCTGATGACTCCTTTCTTTGGTCTGATCTTCAGGAACACATGATCTCCCACGGCAAAAGACAAGGGTCGGCTCCATTTATCGGCATAACTCTTCTGTCGGCTTTGAGCAGTCTGGATCCTTTGCCTGATGGTCTTGACCTTCTCCGTTGTATCTCGCACTATGTCGGGCCAGATCAATCCTGTTTCTCCAGCATCCGTCCAGCAGACTGGCGATCGGCAGGGTCGACCGTATAGAGCTTCGTAAGGTGCCATTCCGATGCTTGCTTGATAGCTGTTGTTGTAGGCGAATTCCACCAATGGCAAGTGCTGCTCCCAGCTCCCAGAGAAATCCAAAGCGCAAGCTCTCAGCATATCCTCCAGAGTTTGAATAGTCCTCTCCGTTTGTCCGTCTGTTTGAGGGTGAAAGGCCGTGCTAAGCCTTACGTCAGTTCCCATTGCTTTCTGCAATCCTTTCCAGAAGTGTGACACAAAACGTGGGTCTCTGTCAGACACTATCGAGATCGGTACTCCATGAAGGCGTACGATTTCTCGAATGTACAACATGCTTAGTTGCTCCACGTTTTCCGTCATCTTGACAGGTAGAAAGTGTGCAGACTTGGTGAGTCGATCCACAATCACCCAGATAGCAGTATTGGACTTGGCAGATCTTGGTAATCCAGTGACAAAATCCATTGAGATATGCTCCCACTTCCACGTCGATATTGGTAAAGGTTGAAGGTCTCCTCCAGGTTTCTGGTGCTCGGCTTTGACTTGCTGGCATACCAAACAGGTGGATACGAACCGTGCTACATCCTTCTTCATTCCTTCCCACCAGTACGTTCTTCGCAGGTCATGATACATCTTTGTACCACCAGGGTGAACTGCAAAGTTCGAATGGTGAGCTTCTCGGAGTACGTTTTCTCGAAAGATTCCAACATTAGGCACGAATACCTTTCCCTTAAATTTCAGACTATTATTCTCCTCGATAGTCCATCCTGGCACCACCTTTCCTTCTCGGATTCGATGCCGGACGAATTCACAAGTCTGCTCGAAGGTTTGGGCTAGTAATACTTCCTGATGAAGTGCTGGCTTCGCAATTAGAGCGTACAATCGAACGTTCCCATTTTCTGATGATGGCCGCAAGTTGAACTCGTTGAAAGTATCAACCTTTCCCATTCTTTGATGGCAGTCTTGACTTTCTGTGCTCTTTCTTTTCGACTAAGAGCGTCAGCTACCACGTTAGCCTTGCCGGGATGATACTGCATGGTAAACTTGTAGTCTTCCAAATACTCCATCCATCGACGCTGCCTCGAGTTCAACTCCTTCTGAGTGAATAGATACTTGAGACTCTTATGGTCGGTAAAAACTTCGAATTGTTCCCCCCACAGGTAGTAACGCCACGACTTGAGAGCGAATACTACTGCAGCCAATTCTAAGTCATGGGTGGGGTAATTCTTCTCGTGAGGTCGGAGTTGTCGAGATCCGTAAGCTACGACCTTTCCATTCTGCATCAACACGCATCCTAAGCCATCTCTTGATGCATCACAGTAGACAGTGTAATCAATACCACGCTCAGGAATGATGAGAATCGGTGCACTGGTCAGTCTCTTCTTCAGCTCTTGGAAAGATTTCTCATAGGCTTCACTCCAATCCAGCTTCACTCCTTTCTGAGTTAGCCTGGTCATCGGCTTAGCTAAGATTGAGAAGTCCGGTATAAATCTTCGGTAATAACCAGCTAATCCTAGAAAACTTCTGATTTCAAACACCGAGGTCGGCTGTTTCCATTTCAGCACTGCTTCGACCTTGCTTTCGTCCACAGCAATCCCATCCTTGGATACTACATGCCCCAAGAACTTAACCACTTCAAGCCAAAACTCGCATTTACTGGCCTTAGCATAAAGTTGGTTATCTCGGAGTATTTGTAGTGCCATCCTAAGATGTTTTTCGTGCTCCTCCTTGCTGGCAGAGTAAATCAAAATGTCGTCAATGAACACCACTACAAACTTGTCTAAGTAGGGTTGAAAAATCTTGTTCATGAGACACATGAATACTGCTGGAGCATTGGTCAGTCCAAACGGCATTACTACAAACTCGTAGTGGCCATATCTAGTTCAGAAAGCCGTCTTGGCGATATCCTCATCTCGAATCCTTAGCTGATGATAGCCTGATCGGAGATCGATTTTGGAAAAACAAGTCGCTCCCCTCAATTGATCAAACAGGTCATCGATCCTAGGCAACGGATACCGGTTCTTGATCGTGACTTGATTCAGCTTCCTATAGTCGATGCATAGCCGAAGCGTTCCTTCCTTCTTTTTCACGAACAAAGCTGGCGCTCCCCAAGGCGATGTGCTGGGCCTAATGAATCCTTTGTCCAGCAGGTCTTGCAACTAAGTCTTGAGCTCCCTCAATTTGGCAGGGGCCATTCGGTACGGGGCCATAGAAATTGGAGCGGTTCCAGGCTGCAATTCTATGGAGAAATCTATCTCCCTTTGAGGTGGTAAACCAGGAAGTTCTTCTGGGAAAACATCGGCATACTCGCAAACGATGTGTGGCAATCCCAGTTCCATCCTGTCGGTTTCTTCCATTTGGAGACTGGCTAGCCATCCAAATAGTTGATTATGCAACCTAGATCTCTTCGTCATCGAACTCGTCGCTTCTCTATCCCCCTTAAAACGGAAACGAGTCCCTTCTGGGGTGTAAGCCGTCACAGTCTTCTGGTGACAATCGACGACTGCACGATGAGCTGATAGCCAATCCATTCCAAGGATAACGTGGAAGTCTGTCATATCGATTACTCGGAGGTCGCAGGTAAGACGTAGATTCGCTACTTCTATCTCGCACCCTCTACACACTAGACTAACAGCTATACTCCCCCCCAATGGCGATATTACCCTTGTACTCTTACTTAGGGGTTCTATTTCTAGTGCTAGAGCAGTTACGCAAGCAGTAGAAATAAACGAATGCGATGCACCAGAGTCAAACAAAGCTTGCACGCATGTACTATAAAGTAGTAGCGTACCTTGGATCACTGAAGGATCCAGCTCTTGTTCCTCGGTCTGCAGCGCAAAGATACGCCCTCCAGTGCCTTGCTGAGCTCCCATGGGCTGCTTTCCCTTGTTCTGCCCGTTCTGCTGCTGGGCTGATCCTCCAGGGTTCTGCTTCACAAAGCTGGCCTGCCCGGGCTGCTGAGCCTTCTGGTTTCCAAAGCTTCCGCTCTTCTCCTTCTGAGGCTGGGGACACTCACGCTTGTAGTGACCCATAGCCTGGCAGTTGAAGCACTGCACAAATGCCTTGCTCAGGCCAACCCTCTGCGAGTCACCACGACTTGGCGTAGTGTTCTTCCAATTCTGATTGCCTTGCCCCAAAGCAAAGTTCTTGGTAGGGTAGGGTCCACGATTGCTACTGTTGGAGGTCTGAGTTCGGATAGGGCCGCCCACATGGCCGGTTGCCTTCCTCCAGCGGGTCTTGAAATCATTCTCCTCGCTCTCTAGGCGAAGAGCGCACTGCACCACACCAGAATAGGTGGGGAAAGCTTGAGCAACCACAGCTCTTCTAGCTGTCGTTAGCCCCCACTCGAATCTTCTCGCTTTCTTGTCCTCGGTTGCAACGGCATCCAGGGCATAGCGGGACAATTCCTCGAACTTGGCCGCATACTGAGTCACGGTCATCGTTCCTTGCTTCAGATTGTTGAACTCTTGTTCCTTAGCCAAGCGAATAGGCGTAGGGAAGTATTTGTCGAGGAACAGTGTCTCGAACTGAGCGAACGTCATGGCAGCTATGTCATGCGTTGCCTCCATCAGCTCCCACCAATAGCGGGCTTCTCCTTTCAGCTGGTATGTGGCTAAGGCCACACGGTCTCCATCACGAGTGATCTCCAAGGTGTCCATGATCACCTTGACTTCCTTAAGCCATGCTTCAGCCACGGTCGGGTTGGTGTCACCGTTGAAAGTCGGAGGTCGACGCTTGCAGAACTCGTTCATTGCACGGGTTCGAGTCATAGGTCCTTCATTCGGGTTTGGGTTTTGACGGGCAGCGTTCAAAGCAGTCACAAGTGCTTGCATGACTTGAGCGAGGTCAGTGTTGGGGTTAGGGTTAGAAGAATCACCGGTCTCATACCCTAGTCCACTGCGTCGGTTCACCATCTACGAGCGAAAATTGAAAAGGGGAGGTTTAGTTTTTAGCTAAACTATTTTCTTTTGCTCAAAATGAGAAACAGTCAATAGAATAGTACGCAACAATATTCTTAAAACAACAAGCTTTTTATAGATAAACAGGAAGTTACAAGTACAAAGCATCGAGTTCTACTATAAAACAACATACCAAACAACTTCCTACTACATGCTGCGATAATCCTACACGACAAACCTACACATCATACTACTTGGTTCTTGTAGCATAAGTGCTTGAAAGGCAACTCAAGCTTTCGGAACCTTATTCTAATAGCACTCCTACTCTACTAACTCGGTGGAACGACTCTGTAGGGAGGTATTCCCGAACAGGTAAGATTAGCTGCCGAACACGTGATGTGTTAGGGACACGTGGCAGACATGATAAGTTTATTGCCGGGTAGTGCGATGAGCGGTGATCTGGGCCAATGACATGTGAAGGCGTTGGTCCAGACAGACTGTTCGGCTGATAAAGTCAAAAGACATGTGAAGTCATTTGACCAGATATAACCACATGGACCAGTTACATGTGGGGTCATTGGTCCAGGAGGACTATTCGGCATTGAGGTAGCCGAACAGTGGAGGAAGTTGCCCTAAAACGATGTTGTGGCAAGAATACTCTGGAATGATAATATTCCATAGAAGGATAAGATTCCAAGTATAAAGGATCGAAGCAAGAGACCCAACGTGAGTGGGGTGTTCGGATAATTATGGGAAAGAGTCCCATAAAGATTGAGCTATTATACAGATAAGGGAACGAGAGTCCATAAGATACTACGTTTCCTATACGAGGTAGGAAACCTAGGGCAACAGGGATGCTTGAGCAGCAAGCATCCGCAAAATCTATAAATACGAGGTAAGCCTGGAGGTAAAAGGTACGCAATATTTGGCTATCTCTTATTGCTTTCCTACTGATAATTAGGGTTTGATAACCAGTACGTGATACTAACTTTGCCATCGGAGGGCCTTTGCCACGAGAGGCAAAGGCGCGCTCACCCCTTGTCTGTCTTGCAGATTAGGATTCCGACGAAGAACTAGGGTTCCGGTGTAGAGGCACGTGAAGCCGCTCCAGTTTAGTGTTGTTCAGAACGCTAATTGTTTTTCATCCCCCTACAGACTCCAAAGAACTCCCTCAGCTGAATCTTCCACTCCTTCTCCCTCTTCTCTAGCCAACGCTCTCCATCATTGCAAATCTTCTCCACAAGCTCTCGAAGGTGTAGATCCTGAGGATCGAGGTCCTCAGTGGTGTCGGGTGAGAACACAACTATCTCGAAAAGCTGCTCGCCAGTCTCAGGGTCACGAATCCCTAGGTGAGGTATCGGTGTGAGACTCTCGGGTGCAAGTAGTGCCTTGTAGTACAGGAGGTTAGCCACGGTGTACTCGGCAAAGTAATAGCTATCCATATCTACAATAAGGAAAGTTATATATTAGACTTAACAGTGGAAGGCGGAAATCGTGCACAACATGTAAGCAACATAACAGAGATCACAAATATAAAACATAAAGCTTATATTACTTAAAACAGCAAGTACATCATAACGGCTTACAAGTTAAAGCTTCCTACACCATACTACATACAAAAGATCCTATCCCAATCTGGTGAGCAAAAGATCCTACTACTTGCTAGGCTTGCTAGCTAGTCTAGAAAAGGTGAGGGAACTCAATCCTACAAACTCCTATATCATCCTCAAAAGGTGGCGGCGGCACGTCTCCAGAGTCGGCAGATATTTCCATGTAGTCGGGCGTAACTAAAGCAGGTGGTATCGCTCCAAAGTCAATGTCTTCCTCATCATCGGAATCCCATCCCATTGGTCCTCCAAACTCCTCGGGGTCTTCGTCCTCGGAATCGTCGTCGTCAGATGGCTAGTCGGGGTTTGGCAAGTTCATCAAATGTTCCCAATCGGCTGCATTGAGTGGCGGGTCATTGAATTCCTCGGGATCATTTTCCTCGGGGTCTTCCTCTTCGGGGTCTTCTTCGACTTCCATGTTGTTGGGAGGTGCTACCATCATTGGCACGGCATTGATAGGTTCAATCGGGAGGTGCACGTTGTCGGGAGGTACGAGTTGAACGATGACAGGTACGGCGTCAACCATGTCTTCCTCTTCCTCATTGATGGGGCGGACAAGGGCGCCATTCTCTTGGTAAAAATCGTTGGTGTAAGGAAAGGCATGCGAGAAATAGGGATCCTCCACGAGTTGATGTGTCATGGATCTCACGGTGCTTGCAAGTCGATGAGATTCGGCTAGAAGGTTGACTTGATAAGGGCTTAGGGGATCCATCTACAATAAAGAAAATTATCTATTAGACTTATGAATAAGGCATAACAACACAGTTTTATTCATAGCATAATTTGGAAATACAACTTAGCTTAGTGGAATTCCTAAAACATTCTATACAACGGCTAGGGAATTTTATTTAGGGTACTCTTCCTAGTCTTCCTCGATCTTCAAGCTTCCTCAATTTGCGGGGTTTCCTTCCACGGCGGCTTCGTTGTCGACGGTCCTTCCTTCCTCGTTCTCGGTGGGTGGCATTAGGAGTAGGAATCCAAAATAGTCATAGAATGAGTTTAGGAGAGGAAACATGTGGGGAAACCAAGGGTCTTGCTCGACGGGAATAGGGGTATTCTTCTGAACTCTAATGAAGTCAAGCTGCTCCGCACGCATGTCGGCAATAAAGTTGGGGTCTCCCAAGCACTGGGCTGATAGCCTTTCCAAGACAAAATCCTCGAGCGACAGGTTGGTTGGGGTGTCCATCTATACGAAAACTTCGTTAGTAACGTTTCGAAAATAGATAGTTTTTAGTAAAAATCATAAGGAAGACTTTTCAGATTTTCTACGTTCCACATTCGATCCTTGATTTAAGTCATCATCCAATTGTTCGGGAATTCCCAGCTCGGCGGTACTGCCAATTTCCGCGCCTTGCTTCAATCTGAAGATTGTTTTGACAGAATTCCACCCAATTTGGGACGGTAAACTTGAAAATCAATTCACGTTTGTGCAACGGGCAACACTAGCTTAAGGTTCTACATGGTTCTACCCATTCTACCCATGACCGAGGTTTTGAACCTAAAGCTCTGATACCAAGCTGTAATGCCCCTAATTTTAGGTACGTTAATGAAAGAAATTTATTACAGAAATATCGAGTCACTGCTCATTATTACAAAACGGCTCTCATAGGAGCAATTGAAGTTCAAAAGACAACAAAAAGGAAAACTAAGAGGTCCTATTCTACGGCTCCTCTTGCTCCTCCAACCTAGCGAGTTCTTCTGCTCCGTACGCCTCCAAGGTGAATAGGTCGTCCTGTTCGTCTATCAAATCTGACATATTATACCGGCGTCGCCACCCATATAATATGCCAGGGTCACCACAAAGGCAACACCATGAGCTACGAAAGCTCAATAGTAATATCCTACTTTACTTACATCGATTTCCACATGATAAGTACATAAGCAGGGAATAAAGACAATAACGCTAACATGTTTACATTCGCTTGTAACTACCGTTGGCGTTTGACTCATCGTTAACCTTTTCATTGTTACTCTTTATCAAAAACACCTTTTTAACTCACCCAACCTCGATTCCGCCGTTCCGGGCTCTCGAGTATCCTCACAATGGTTCCGCCGCACCGGGTTCCCATTGGCACAACAATGCATTGGCTCCGTAACGCGGATAACCAAGCCATACACACCCAACCTCGATTCCGCCATTTCGGTATCTCGAGTATCCTCACAATGGTTCCGCCGCACCGGGTTCCCATTGGCACACACACACACACTTACGTAATACCCTTGAAATAGTCATTACGTAGTTTCGAAGATACTTTCCAACCGGGAAAACACAACAACCTTGTTAAACACACCCTAGGTGCCATGTTTCTACTTTCTTGGTTTTCGTGTCACGTTTGCATGCGAGACTCCGTGTGTGGGACTTTTACAAACAACATGCATTCATTCCAACTTCGAAATAGTATAATAACAACATCTAAGTCACGTAGCATGCTTGAATACCATAAACAACACAATCATGCATTTTTACTTTTCAAACAACATTCAAAGTCACTTTTAAGCTTATAAAAAGTAAGTAGAGATTCTCGAAGTAAGATTACAACTACTTTACAAAAATAAAGTAAGCAATTGAAAACTAGGTAAGGATCACTAGATAGAGAAGGATAACTACCGTTCTCCTAGGCGGTGGTTTGGACGTCGGGTGAATTTCGGCAGCGTAACGGCCCTCCGATTGCTTCGAAAGGAAAAGTTTTGGAAAACTTTCCCTAGAAACAACTACCTAACTACTACTACACTACTTTTAGGATCGTCGGGTGGTTTTGGAAGTGGTTTAGGGGTTTCGCTCAAGAATTCATAAAAACAAAGAGAGTTTTGAACTAAGAACAAAGAAACTTGGAATTTCTAGAGAGAAGGAGGAGCAATTGCTTTGAGGTGTGATTTTTCAAGTGAGAATGGCTCTCTATTTATAGGTAAAGGGTGCCCCCTCTCCCTCCTTGGCCGGCCCTCTCTCTCTCCTCCATTCCCCAATTTTTAATTCCAACAAATCCAACTTTGATGGAAGATCAATGCAAGAATCCTAGGTTTGCATGGCTATGGTGTACCTTGGTGAGATTCTTGAATCAAATGGATGGATGAGATGAGATTGGTACATGATCAAAGGGTTGAGAAGCTTGCAAGGTGAATATTGGAGTACAAAAGAATAAGGATTTGATTTGGAAGGAAATAAATCCCAAGGATTTGTAGTACAATCAAAAATCAAACCAAGACTTACATCAAATCTCCTTCCCTTTCTCCTTCCTCTCTCTCTTCTCTCTCCTCTCTCTCTCTCTCGGCTTCTCTCTCTCTCTCTCTCTCTCTCTCTCTCTTTGCAAGGTACAATAT
>BPLS01022581.1:0-36304 GCA_019656275.1 Rhododendron kiyosumense
ATGTATGAAAATTACTTCATCTTGTGACATGAATGACTGAAACATATGGAGAGACTAATATATGACAGAAATTTTATTAATCTCTTATATGTGTGATTTGCATTAAGTACAAGCAAATCATATTCAATAAAGAGTAAGTCACAAGGAATTATAGGCTTCTTAAAGGGATTTATATAGACGTATGAAATTTCATCTAAGAGATCTATTTTATCACCTATAGATGACTTTTCCTATTATGTTAGCTTTTCTATTACATAAAGATCTCAATCATTGAATGCTAAAGTGTATGTTATTGAGATATAAATGGCAAATAGAAAATAATGTAAAAATCATGAGGTGGGACATATGTGATAAATATTATGAAAGGTCTGTTTCACATTTCATAATGTGATAGCTAAAAAGTAAATTGTACATTATTAGATATGGTTAGAAGTATGTTTTTAACTCTAAAATACCCATTATGTGATGGATAGATACTTCTAAGCCCACTGCATTTATGTGAATCAGGTTTCTTGTAAGGCAGTTTCAAATATTTCTTTTAAATTGTGGATAAGAAGGAAACCGAACTTAGGATACCTGAATGTTAAGGTTGTCTAGCCGAGGCTAGAATTATTGTTCACATGAAATGAATTTGAATTTTTGAACGAGTTGTAGTGACCTTATTGGTTGCTCTGAAAAGTTCAAAGGGTATGAGTTTTACCATTTAACCATAATACGATTATTATGAAAATCGATCATTCAGATTCTTTAAGAATGGTGAAATCAGTGGGAGTGATAAATCATGTAACATGGTTATTCAAAAGTTAGGGTATAAGTGTCTTTACTCATAACTTAGAATGATGTTGTTCTTACCGTTGTTAAACATCATAATGTTTTAGAATAACAAATAAGTTGTCAATAGCTCCATTACGAGATTGACACCAATGAAGAAATTGTAGAATAATCAAAGAAGATAGCATTAGGAATATCTCGAAGGAAAAAGAGATTTGCTATTTGAATGATTATTTGATTTGTCTACAAGAATATATTATGATTCGATTTTATTTTCACAAGCCACATAAAGTGATAATTTTACTAAATGGATTGATGCCTGAATGATGAGTTTAATCAATGGAACATAATGAAGTTTGAAATTTCGTTGGATTGCCATAATGGTACAAGAAAGTATGTTGTAAGTGGGTCTTCAAAACTACTTTTGACTTAGAGGGCAATATAGAACAATATAAAGTCAAACTTGTGGCCAAGGGTTACACTCATAAAGGAGGCATAATTTTATGGAGCCTTCTTTCTTGTGGCGTTGGTAGGTAGCTCTTTATGTTTGAGAGTTACATTTGGACGTGAAAATAAGCTTTTGAATGAAAGCTTAGATGATGGAGTCTATATGAATCAACCTAAGGTTTCTCAATTTAAGTAAAGGAGCACTTTAATACAAATCTAGAAAGTCAACTTATGGATGTAAATAAGCTCCCTGCCATTGGTTATTTATGTTTGCTGTTACCATTGGTTTTCTTTGGAATTAAGTAAAAATACTATTAACTAGTGTATATATCTAAAGATTAATGGGAGTAAGTTTATATTTTTGACATGTATGCTGACAGTGTTTTGCTTGCTATAGTGATCTTTATTGTTTGCACTTAAAAGTTTTCTTATGAACTTTTAAACTAAAGGTTATATGCTCACATTAAGAAGGTCTAATGATCTTGAGTTTGTTAGCTACTTAGATTCAGTTTTTGTTTGAAGTTTTGATAGTAGAAAGCTACTTTTGATTAGTTGACCCTATCATGTGAAGGATCAAACAAAAGTTTTAAAGTAGCTATCATTACTTCATCCATTATGTTGGTTGAATTGTGGCGTGCTTTGAGGCCATACTTCATGAATAGACGTTGAGAAATTTATTTTAGGACTTGGGGTTGTCGACACCATTATCAAGTCGCTAGGAGTTTATGATTCTGCAACTATTTTCTTTTCTAAGAAAAATTTCAGAAACAAAAGTGTCACTAAAGATATAAGCACACAGCTTAAAATTGCAGATCCACTTATGAAGGGGTTAATGCATAGATGTTTAAGAAATATGCTAATTGAATGTGTCTAGCATAGCCCATTATAGTTATACTTACGGATTGCAATATGATGACCATATTGTTTGACACTTTGAGAGATCTCAATTACGTGTTTCTGATAATTCCTTGTAATGAATAGTGTACGTACATGTATGTGAATGTTTTGTGATTACAGGAATAGTCTTTGTCAAAAGACATTATCGTTGGACCTTATGAAAACGCTTCTCACTTAAAGACTATGTTAAATCGTTTGCTAGTGTTGTGGTACATGGAAGGGACTATGTCATTGTGATGTAGAACCGCTATGACTCGCACTAGTGGGTTGTTTAATAATAGTATTATGATTGTGACCAAATTAAGAAGGATTGATATGGATTTATGGCGCGCCTTATGTTTATCTTGTTAAACCTACTTAAGTTTATCATATGTGCCAAGTGGGAGAATGTAAGACTAAATTTTGTAATTAGTCTTTACGGTCCCCATGTTTTAAGTATGGCACATATGAATAATGGGTCTAATGAGATTCTCCATATCTTTATGCCTAAAATTTTATTCTATTGGTCAAATAGAGAAGTTATTTCCTAAATACACTATACTTTGATGGGAAGTTAGTATCATGTTTAATAAGGGAAACCGGTCCTCTCTCTGCCTATAAAAGAGTGTCTAGGGTTCCATCAAATCAACGTGATATACTAAGAGGCTAGAAAGTAAGGCAAGAGAGCGAAACCTACTTTCCACCTAGGGCTTAATGCTCTAGCGATATTATGGTTGGTTCAAATAATTACTGGATCGCTCAAGTTCCGCATTACTGGATCCGGGTACGCCTTTCTTGTTTATTTAGTTTCCGCTTAATAGTTGTATTGTGATAATCATGATAGTTCTAAATCCTGGCATAACGTAAGGTGTTAATTATCTAACACCATAAAGAATAAAACTTACAGAACTAACAATGGGTTTTCTAACCTCAACAGAATCACCCTATAAGCTGGCAAATTCATATCTACGATGTTTTGGCATAATTGCTTCTGCGAACAAGGTCACGCCGTTGGCTTTACAATTCGTGCACAACTAGATCTTTCGCAAATAGCACAAGTTTATGCTCCTTAACCCGTTATTGGGGCTACATTGATCATCTGTTCGTTGAAACCAACGCTTAAATTCTCAAAGCGATGATCGATATTCGTGACAGTTGTCCAGATCGTTTCCAATAATTTGCCTAAAGAAAGCGTATTGTATGCATAGTCTTGTGCACTGGGACGTCAATGGTGTTAATTCTTTTTACTGTCATCTGTTTGTCGCCATTAAACAGATGTTGTTTGATGATTTGGAAAGATGAAAGTGAGACGGAATTCTTTCTCTTTCAATGACAGCTTGTTGCAATGTAGCAACAAACCGTCATTGGAAATTGTACTCCATTTGGTATTGACATTATTTTTTGGAGAAATTTTCTTTTATATCCATTCGCCTTTGACCAAAAATTCATTTTGGTCATTTACTTTTCAATTTTGGCATAAAAATAATTCGATTTTTCAATTTTTTTCAATGTCATACTTTAGAGACATATACATATATACACGAAAAATAGGATATTTGGATCAAGCACCCTACACATATCGCATGCCGTTGATTTCCGCGTTGGCTCCTCTTCTTCTTTTTTTTTATAGAATTTTTGGACGGCTCGGATTGGCCATCCGGTGGCCGAAGACAACCCGACGCGGCCGTCGGTCAAAACGGATTCCTTGTAAAGGATGACATTGAAAAAAATTGAAAAACCGAAATATTTTAATGCTGAAATTGAAAGTTAAAGAACCAAAATGAATTTTTGGTCAAAGTTAAAAGAATATAAAATAAATTTTCCCATTTTTTGTAATTTTTTTCTTAAAGTTGATTCTATTAGTATATACTTCATATGAGAGACCCACTTAGTCACCTGGGCGATTAATACTATGTTTATTGCTCTCTCCAATCTTAATTTTAGCAGAAAGGATAATGGTACAAATTTTATATCTGTACCAGCGCATACATGCCTCTTTTGGGCTTTTTTCGGATCCCAAAAAAATGATCGGAGCTGCTCATTTTGCTTAAAATGCTTTGTTGACGTTTCTTTGAAAAAATAAGCTTAATCCGATATCAATAAGGGCGTTTACAAAACATTCAATTTTACTTTAGAATACAAGCTTGAACTTTGTGACAAAGTTGGACGTTTCATAGACACCCTAACCGATATTGGATTGAGCTTATTTTTTGTAGAAACCATAAACAAAATATTTAAAACAAAATGAACGGCTTCGATTATTTTTTTAGTACCCGAAATGGACCCAAAAAGGGTATGTACATTCTGGTACAGATTCAGTAGCACCTCTCTTTAGTGATGGTTACAAGGAGCTCTTTGCTTGCTCAATTTCTAGTTATTCGACTAAATAAGTCAAGTGACTTATTTTTTTGTCCTTATTCAAATTTTTTCATATTTGTTAGTTTTTCGTCAATTTATTGGGGATTATTATTTCGTCATGATGAAAGAAATCTAAAAAGTAAAAAATTACGTTGGAAATCCAATTTTTTTAATAAAGACAAAAAAATTGGCTTATTAGCTTATTTTTGTTTTTATTCAAAAAAATTAGGTTTCAATCGTAACTTTTTACTTAGATTCCTCTCGTCACAATGAAGTAATAATCCTCAAAAAATTGACGAAAAACTAACAAATACGAAAAAAAATTGAATAAGAAAAAAAAAAAAACCACTTAGCTTATTTAACCGAACAATTAGCTAGTAGCGGTGATTACCGATGGAGCTCTTTGCTTACCTTCTTTCTCCACTATACTAGTCTAATTAAAATTTTCTTTTGGAAGGAAACTAAAAGGTTTTAACGAGATTAAGGATCCCTAACCTAGTATCTATATAAGCTTGTGATATCCATCAATCAAGAGATTTAGGCTCCGTTTCGCTAAGGTTCTTATTTTTTCAGCACTTATTTTCTATTTTATGAGACACGTCATTCTCTTACAATACATCACACTTAAATTAAGTAGGTTGGAAAGACACGTATATCTAGAGAATGCGAGGGTTGGTATTCCCCTACACAGAGCTTTGAGAGTCTAATTTGTTGAATTGAGGGGGGGTTTCCACCGGATAATAAATCGTTGACAACAATTTTTTGATTTTGTTATTTTTTAAAAATAAATTTAGCGTATGTTAATTTTGTGCCAAATTACTCGTAGTATAAGTTTGTTTCAACGAGAGGAATTAGAAAAATAAAGAATTATAACTTTTTCACAAATATTTTATGAAATATCCAAGAAAAAGTAGGAAAATTTTGATTTTTTTATTGGATATTTTCAAAAATATTTGTGTAAAAAGCCTTAATTTTTTACTCTTTCAATTCCTCTTGTCGAGACGAATGCTTAATACATAAAAGTTTGGCGCAAAACTAATATACACGGAAATAATTTGAATAAGAACAAAATTAAAAATTTATTGTCCAACAATTTATTACTTAGCAAAAACACCCCCGAATCTAGAGTCAATTACGTCTAGGTTCATCCAAAAATTACGCATATAAACTAATTACAATTTCATCCGTCCCATAATTTATTGTTTTCTTTTTCTGATAATTCAACTACTCCACCTCCACAGATTGGATGCGTCACGAATGAGGTATTTGTCCCAGCCGTCCCAAATTTTGATTTGACTTCCCCATTGGAGTATTTGTCCATCATATATTCTCCCTATTTATACCACCCCAGTTCCTGCCAATGGGGAAAATCACATCATTTTACTCCTCATTCGAACAATAACTTCTCCAATTGTCATCAATCAATACAAGAAAAAATGGAACGACAAGCAGAAGCAGGGGAGGAGGACGGTACTACGCACCTCCAAATCCCTCTTCTCACTCCCTACAAAATGGGAAACTTCCAACTTTCTCACAGGTATAGAGTCAAACTCAACCCACTTGTGTTATTTTTTTTCATTTGATTTCTCTTCTGTGTTTTTTTTTCCTAGTACCGCAGCCCGGACCTGAGTAATGTTTGAAATTTCATCGTGATGAAAATTAATCAATCCGTTCCAATTGTTGTTCTTTCAAGATTCTTCCTAGCCTTTGTGTCCTGGCCCACGTACGCCGTGCCGGGACCGGAAAATTCACAAAAAATTCCTTTTCTGCGGCGTGACCCAAGAATTGAACTCTGATACATTGTGTTGAGAACAAATCCATCAACTAATTGGACTAACCATTGGGCTCACTTGTTTTAGTTAGTGTCAGTCTGTTTCACTAATTAGTTTGGCTAATCTCAAGTAGATTGTTGGTATTTTCGCGTTGATTGTTTCTTCTTGTGTTGCTGTGCTGATCTGTTGTTGACCAGGCGTTTGAAGAAAGTCCCAAACTGGGAGTTTTATTCCTTAATACTCCTGAAATTCACCGGGGTTTTTTTTCCCAACTTTGCTCTCGAGACACGAATACAGAAACCTTGCACACACTCACTTGTATGGGGGTGGGCCCCACACACTGTACAAACACTTACACACTCCTGCGGTGTGTAGGCCCAGCCTCATGTGTATCAGTATGTGGGCCTTCACGTGGGTGAGCGTGTGTAAATATTTGTGTATATGTGTGTAGTTTTAGAATTTTCCTCTTGTTAACAGCCCTTCTTCGAGTTCACAAGTCACTTTTCTTTTTAGTTAATGAATATCTTATGGTTGAATGTGATGTTAAGTTTTTTTTTTAATAAAATTGTGACGTTGATTGGAAGAAATGTTTTTATTCTTTAAGCGTTGAGCCGGTAGTCAATCAAAGATTAAAATTTTCTTTCTTTATCTTTTCTTGTTTACTTCTGTCTGATATATAGTATCTCACATTTATTTTAGACATATGTGCATTGCTAGTTGGTTTATTTGCTGATATCAGGGTGTCAGATATCTTTATCTTGGGATTCTGCAAATCACTGTGATTTCTCCGACTAATAACTTCGTTTTGCTGAATATCTTAGCCATCGTAGCTCATGGGAATTTGATCATGGGACACCATCTTAGGCAAAAGCATTAGTTTTTTTAAGTGAATTTTCGTTTCTTTTTTCCTCATCTAGTACTACCGTAAAAGCTGGAGTTATCCCTCCTGCAGTTATTTCCCAAATTTCAGCTGTTGGCTTAATACAATCACTATAACTAAATATTCCTCCAGGTCTATAATGTTTGATGCTCCTTAGCATTGCAAATGTATCGAATGACCTGTGAAGGATACCTCAATAGTGAAGTAAACATTCCTTCAGCTCTTTTTTATATGCCATGTTGATGTTGAATCTAGTAGGCTTCCTACTTCCCTATCTTGTTTCTATGCCATGATGTTCGCTCTTTTTCAAGTAATATGTTAAGGACAAGGAAACATAATGAAAGGGAGCAAATATTCATGGGATTAAGAAGAAATATGCATGTAAACAATTGTTTCATAATATTGTACCAGAGGTAGAAAAATGGGAAGATCCAATCTCTTTTGTAGGCATTCTCCGTATGTCAAGAATGGAGTGCTCTTTTCCACTTTATGGCTTTCCCTTTTAAGTTTTAAATTTTCTGTATTGTGACTTTCTTCACCTGTGTTAGTGTTCAGTTTTTTTTTTTTTTTTTTTTGGGTCTATTAGAATCCGTCTCATTTTTGCCTTATAGACTTGTCAAAACATAGCATGTAGTTGACACACTAGATTCAGTCTTTAAGTTTGTGTTGATCTTGACAGCTTAGGTTTATTTTGTTAACTAACATCGAATGATGATCATTCATTGGAATCTTAAGGTTCTGGCTAATTTTGTTTAGTCATTCTTGCTTAGTGGTGGTTCTTTTGTTCAACCTTTTGTTTGTTTTGTGCTATTTAATTTTGGTAGAAGTTAGAAGCCATTAATTCAATTAGTTAAATCTTGTTATGGTATTCTCTTTTAGACTTTACAAGTGCCGTGTAGCGGAGTTTGGGATTCAGACAATTTGTTTCTTTCTTGCTGATAAACTTCAAAGCTTCTTGCAGTTATAACTATTTTCTCTCTGTATTGTTTCAGAATTGTCTTGGCACCATTGACTAGACAGAGATCTTTCAATAACGTTCCTCAACCACATGCTATCTTGTACTACTCGCAGAGGGCCACTAAAGGGGGTCTTCTCATTGCAGAAGCCACAGGGGTTTCTGATACTGCACAAGGGTACTTCTAACATTAGCATTTTCCAAGTTCTGTATTTTTTGTATTGGTTTAGAAGAAATTATGTAGGTTTAGAGGAAATTATGTAGGTGAGTGTATGTGTTGCTAAAAATGATTCTCTTTCTCTTATAGTTTTGTTAACTACTTGATCTTTATTTTACGTAAAGGTATCCTTTTACGCCTGGTATTTGGACAAAGGAGCAAGTTGAAGCCTGGAAGCCTATTGTCGATGCTGTTCATGCGAAAGGTGGTATCTTCTTCTGTCAGATTTGGCATGTGGGAAGAGTTTCAAACCTTGGTATGTTGTTTACATTTCTGTCCCCTTCGTCCCTTATCTTTCATCGAAAGATAATGTTTAGATTCCACTTCAATTGTTTAAATGTCTGGTGGTATTTGTGCCAACATTATGAGTGCTAGTTTTCTATTTACATTTCTCGGTATGTTTGACAACGTTGCATGGACTCAACTATGGATTTTATTATGCATTTAGATACATTAACTATGTGTTTATTCATTGCATGTAGCTAATGTTAGGTCCATTCACCACATTTGTTTTTCATTGTACACATTTATAACTCATTTTATGATATGACATATTTGATGTAGGCATCTATTACTAGGTTCATTGGAACACATTTAGGTCATGCTACCAAGATTTCCAGGAATTGGAATAGCCTTTTGCATGGCTATAACATTTGATGTGACCTCTCATTTCAAATTTATGTCTAAATGACTCATTAGTCATTGTTATCTTTTGTATTGGCCTCTTCTTCTAGATCAACATACGAAGGCCCTGTAGCAGTTAGGTTCTCTGTTGACTTATTTGTGGTTATACTGTGTGTAGGTTTCCAGCCAAACGGCCAGGCTCCAATCTCTTCTACAGACAAGGAATTGACTCCTCAATTTCGAGCTAATGGTATTGATGTAGCAGAATTTTCACCTCCACGACGGCTACGAACTGATGAAATTCCGCTAGTAGTCAATGATTTTAGACTTGCTGCAAGGAATGCTATGGAAGCTGGTAAGATTGGGGCTAATTCACTTTACACAGTGACCTCAAGTCTGTGTTAATCAAAACCAATGCCAGACTTGTAAACAACACATATGTCGTAGAAACCTTTTAGTGTAATGTTCGAAAGTGATAGCACATCCATAATAATACCCACTGTCAAATGTGGAGCTTTAAACAAAATTAGTTTGACTCGGCCAACTCTTTCTCGACTTGCCTACTCATTAAAAGTCTATCAGTCTTAAGCAGGGTCAAATATTTTGGATTAGAAAAGTAAGAATTTTCCGTCACGTTGGTATTGATCCTGCTACCTTGTACTTGTATGCTATGTTTCTTGAGTAACAATGTCTTTTTAATGTGCAGGTTTTGATGGGATTGAGATCCATGGAGCCCATGGTTACCTAATAGACCAGTTTCTGAAAGACCAAGTCAATGACCGAACTGATAAATACGGAGGCTCTTTGGAGAACCGTTGCCGATTTGCCCTAGAAATCGTTGAAGCTATTGTTAATGAAATAGGATCAGATAAAGTTGGAATCAGGCTTTCTCCATTTGCTGATTACATGGAATCAGGTGACTCAAATCCAAAGGCTCTAGGCCTTTATATGGCTGAATCCTTGAGTAAATTCAGTGTACTATATTGTCACATGGTTGAGCCTAGAATGAAAAAGGTTGGAGAAAAATCTGAATGCCCCCACAGTCTTGTGCCCATGAGGAAGGCTTTCAATGGCACTTTCATTTCTGCGGGTGGTTATGATAGAGAAGATGGTAACCAAGCTGTTGCAGAGAATCGCACAGATCTTGTTGCATTTGGCCGTTTGTTCTTGGCCAACCCAGATTTGCCTCGTAGGTTTGAGCTCAATGCGCCACTTAACAAATACGACAGAGAAACTTTCTACGCTCCTGAACCTGTTATTGGCTACACTGATTATCCATTTCTTGACACCACTGCCTAAAAGCACAGTGGTAGGATCACTCTAGTTGTTGTCCTGATCTCGGATTTCACTGTTTGAAATGAAGTTCTCCTTCATGTAGTTTTTATTTTGTTGTATCAGAATAACCCTCCAGACACTCATGAATGGGTACCGAACTGCATTTTTTATAATGCTATTCGCCGGGAGGAGCCTGTTGTATTTATCGCCTTGTGCATTGGCACGATAGAATTATTTGTAGTGTCAATTTCTCTGTAGCTATTAAACCTAAATTATTGATCATTCGAAAACATGAAGTTGAGATTGGGTTTTATGTTCTCGTGTAACTCCAGTTGTTTCTGCTTATCATCGTAAAAACAATCAGTACATAGACCCTGTAGTAATAGAAGTATATTGCTTAATAAAACCATGTTATGAAGTACATAGACCCAAATTTTTCTTTTTCATGGTTCTCTTAAGTTCTCATTGAAAGCCTTAAAGTCAAAAAAATAATTATGACTCTTTAGAATAAAATGATCAAAAAATTAAGATTTTTGCACCGGTTCAAACGAGTTGAAAATTGAAACACTTGATTTTTTTAGGCTTTTTCACCATATACTAAAAAATATGGTAAAAAAATTAAGTGTTCAAATTTTTAATCTATTTGAACAGGTGCAAAAATCTTAATTTTTTGATCATTTTATCGTAAAGAGTCATAATTATTTTTTTGACTTTAAGGCTTTCAATGAGAACCCTAAGAGAACCATGGAAAAGAAAAATCTATGTTTCCAACCAAATGACACCGTTTTGAGGTGAAATACCAACCCTGCCCTTGGTTTTGACGGAGGGAAAGAACAGCGTGAGCTGCAGGGACCATTTAAACACAAAATTGATACTTTCGGGATGCAATGTTAGCAATTGAAATATTAGGGACCAAATTGGCATGATGAAAATACTTTGGGGACCAAATTGGCATGACAGAAATACTTTGGGGACCAAAAAAGTCAAAAAGCCGTTTCTTCCAACCAAACGACACAGTTTTGAGGTGAAATACCAACTTTGCCCTTGGTTTTGACGGAGGGAAGGAACAGCGTGAGCCATAGGGAACATTTAAACACAAAGTTATACTTTGGGGATGCAATGTTAGCAATTGAAATATTGGGGACCAAAGTGGCATGACGGAAATACTTTAGGGACCAAAAAAGTCAAAAAGCCTATTCCAAAGTGCTATGATCACTTTCTGCATATAACCAAGCATATAATTTAAAAACCCAAACAGTTGCTTAAGCAAAATCTATGGCAATGCCTCTGCCCGAAAGTAGGACCAGTGTAGACCGTTTTGGATAGCCCAGTTTGTATGGAGCTCCGACTCTAAATGGTACTTTCAAACCTCAATTATACGTGGCAGCAAGGTTCGAGTGTGTGGCCGCAATGTTCGAGTATGTGCCTCGAATTCGAATAGGTGGCCGCAAGCATATGTATACCAATTTGTTACTTTACCCGAAAAAAGTGTATTTCATTAATTAAAGAATTATAAACGTACGGATTTAATTACTAATTTGTGCATGTGCCCCTACTAATGAAGTTTTTGGATCCATCTCTGGCCCGACGTGGTTGGTAGCGGTGTGGAGCATGAAAAGCAATATCCACTTTTGAGGTGTAGATGGTAAATTTTGAAGTGCGAAAATCTATTTCCTTGTTTAAACCCTTATATTCACATAAAGTTTTACTGGATCTAAGACAATTTTGCCACAAATGATTCACCATGATAATCAACTAGGGACCATACTCAGACTTGTAAAGTTGGCAATAGTAAAATTGTCAAATAAATAACCACTCTGTCCCATCATAACAGATACACAAACACAAGAGAGAGCTTAAGCTATGGTAAATTGGTAAGAGTTGGAAGCAATACAACACATTTCAAAGGCAATCCCTTAATTTTTATTTACAACCCAAAAAAAAGGACTATCCTTAGAATTTCCAGGCGAGATCGGTAGGTCCACTCTGCACAATGAGATCACCGGAATGCCATTTTTTGATACGGTTGCTTGCTTATCAGACAGGCCATCTTGGCTTGTTGGCAACACGTAGATAATAGTAACTCTAGCACAAATCCAACTTGTAGAACTATCTCACGATTATTGCAAAAAGTGTATAAATTATCTAATCAAGTCGTGAGATGCCCAGCTTAATTCTGAAAAGAAGAAGGCACCTGAAATACTCAACCAATCTGATCCTCCGTCACGATGAACATATGATAGAACCTACAGGATGGTACTTTTCCTGCAACAGAATAATATGAAGGGCTCAAATGAGTACCAATGTATCCAAAAAACAACTACTACTTTTCAATAATACAAAAAGTTCTGGGTAAAAGCTACATTAACAGTTATAAATAAAACACCGATTAGAGTAACTATCTTCGCACTGGAACTGCAGACCATTGGTTTTCTACCAAGAAGGAAAGTGCAGTTGCCAAAGCTTGGATTTCAAGTTCCGCTAGAATATTACTCAGCCCATGTTGAACTACAAGTAATTCCTACAAACTGCACTCCTCTTCCACATTTCATTGATCATATAAGCCCCTGTCTTCATTATTTTCTTTTTCTTTTTCCTTAATAGCACCCAACGCACGAGAAGCATCACTTTGAGAATTTAAAGCTTCAACCACAAGACTGACATCCATTTCCACTTGTAAATTGTTAAGATTCAGATCAGCTGCCATTTTTAACGTCACGAAGAGCCCACATCTCGGCTCCCAGGTTATTACCAGCCCCAATATATTTTTGAAAACCTTTAATCCACTTTCCTTGGGAATCTCAGATCAATCCCCCTGAAGTAGCAATACCATTTTTTATTACAAGCTCCATCCACATTAAGCTTGTAGCAACCATCTGGAGGGGGGGTCCAACCGAAATGGGAGGTCTGAACGGTTTTCCGGGAATCAATATGATTACAACAAGCTTCCCATTTGAAGGTCCGAGGACAAAGGGAAATTTTGGTTGCAACTGGAATTAAAATGTCTCCGATTACGATTAATCCAAATACACCAACAACCCCAGGGAAACATGCTACTCCAAGAAATGCCTGACGCATGAAGAGATTTTGAGGAGTTAGTGCGAATCCTATACTCCACAGATGAGTTCGGATTGAAAATGTTATGACCAACACCTAAAGAAAGCCAAAAATCCTTGGCTTTACCACAGTCCCAAAGAGCAGGGAGTGTGGTTTCTATTTGGTTGGGGCAGTGAGGGCACAAATTGTCCACCGAAGCGTGGCACTTGGACAAGAATTCTTTAGTGGCTATACGACCGAGAATAGAAAGCCATAGGAAATGCAAAACTTTTGGGTGAGATTTGATCCTCCAAACCCAGGACCAGTTCTCAAGGGGCGGAGTAGGGCAAGGCTTTTTGTGGAGGGAATAAGCAAAAGCGAAGGAGAATTTGCCCGAATTAGTATTCCACACAGTAACAATCACTTCCGGCATGAAACCAAGGAATAGCAGTCCCCATGATTTTTTCAATAATGTTAGGAGGGAGAATGATAAAACTTTTATTAAAATCCGAACTCAAATCAGACCACAAATCTCTTGAACTCTAAGATCTAATTCATGGTGCAAAGGGGGGCGGTCAACACAGGATCTAAGAGGACCACAGCCCAACCAATTATCCCCCAGAACAAGGTATATATCTCTCCCATTACGAATGAATTTTCTAGTATCTTCTGAAAAACCCTAGTTCGTCTAAGTTTATAAATATACAACCCAACAAATTATTGCCCAGAACAAGGTATATATCTCTCCCATTACGAATGGATTTCCTAGTATCTTCTGAAAATCCTAGTTCGTCTAAGTTTATAAATATTTGCTATGTATGAATTCTTTAATTAATAAATCACAAATCAATATATCAATCCAATCGCAAGAACGAAAAGCAATAAATGATGAACAAAAGAATATACGTGAAAAATTCTAAATGGGAAAAAACCACGGGAAGTTATCAAGCGCTACAACTATTGTGCAGTTACAAGTAATCTTACCCTACGATTTGAATCCTCATAATCGAGTCTAAGATCTACTTGTTGAATCCATGTTCACCACACCCAATGTTTGACTGCCGTTGCTTTGAATCCACAAGCCTTCAAGACACCTCTAGAAATCCACCGATAGATGACTCAAATAGTTGAATCAATGAAGTGAAAACTTCTTGGAGTTATATCGTTGTGCATGTATCAATGACAATGAGTGAAAGATCTCATCCGTACTCCAAGACACACACGGACAAAATCCCTCTTCATTGTTTTTAATTCATGGCTTCCTACCGAAGCAAAAACATGGCGGCCCTTTTTTCTTCTTTTTCGTTGTTTTCTTCATCCCCCTTATATGGTTGCTGCTACCTTTATATTTGTAACCTAGAAGAATAGACACGGCAGCTATTAATCGCACCGTCTCAATTTAATTATCATTTTTGGGAATTTGTGACACTTTTAAATTAATTATATATTATAATTTATAATATTTTAGGTGATTTCAAAAATATTGAATTATAGAATAAATTGAAGTCTATAAAACAAGATCCATTTTTGATACAAAATTCATTACCACTTTAAAGATATAACTAGTTTTTTAATTCAGTTAAAATAGAACTGAGACAAGTAAATTTGGATGGATGGAATATATTAATAGCATAAGATGGATACTTAGCTCGGTCGGTCAATCCCTCTGTTTCAATTCAAACTTCTGTCTCGTTATGTCGGATGGACCCGATAGATGTCAGATTGATAAGCCAATCAATCCATTCTAATATAGCTCAAAACGCTCACTCTCAATTATAATTAAAGATTTCTTATACTCTAATCCTATACAGATTGCTTAGAAAATTAAAAAGAAATTACAACTTGATAAATAATGGGATACAAATAAATGTGTGTTTTGTCAAATGAAATTGCCAACCAAAAAAAAGCGCGGCTTTTTGGAGCTAACACCCTTCACCATAGGAGGGATGGCTTTGCGCATACCGCGCCGGAGAGGGGAAGGACAATGATGATTTGCCCACAAGGCGTCACTTTCCTGGGAAAATCTCCAATTGAGTTTTGCCATGGAAACAAAATTAGAGGAGTATAAACTCCTAATGCCAAGACCCCCTAATTCTTTCGGTTTAGTCACCACATCCCACCAAACCGCACGAATCTTTCTCTTCTCCTCGCAGAGGCCCCACAAAAAATCGCGATTAGTTTTATCCAACTGCTTAATCACCGAGATGGGAAGGAAGTCACACTGCATGGTATATGCAGGGATCATAGAGTTTTTTTTTTTTTGCCAAAATGGTAGGAATTGTAATAAACCAAAAACAACTGAGTACATCAACGATCGAAGTTGGATATCGTCCCAAAGGGTAACAATTCGTAGTCTAGCGAGTTCGAGTCCCTTAGCAGAGTGGAAGGCAACATGGCATTCAGGTGGAGCTAGTTTATGGCTCTTTCAATCATTACATGCATTGGTCATGTTGACCCCGTTTGTTTTGGGATTTTGGATTTGGATTTGGATTTGTACGTAATGAGTATAGAAAGAAATAGAGTAATAATTGAAAATATGAATAATAATTGGGATAATAATTAGAATCCCAAACAAACGGGGTCATTAAGTTCCGGATTCGCTTTCGTTTGATAAAACTGATTATCAGACAATGGTTGTTTTTGTTTGTCCTACCGGCTACCGCTGGTGCTACTGCATTTTACACCCAGGTTGACACCAATTGCTTAAGAAAAAATTGTTTCCACTAAATAATAAATTGTTGACAACAATTTTTTTATTTTGTTCTTTTTTCAAAAAAAAATAGCGTATGTTAATTTTGTGCCAAACTACTAAGTATTATGAGTTTGTCTCAAGGAGAGAAATCAGAAAAGTAAAGAATTATAGTTTTTACACAAATATTTTGTGAAATATCCAAGAAAAAGTCAAAAAAATTGATTTTTTTTTCTTGGATATTTTCAAAAATACTTGTGTAAAAAGCATTAATTTTTTACTCTTTCAATTCCTCTAGTCAAGACGAACGCTTAATACATAAAAGTTCGGCGCAAAATCAACATATGTGGGAAGAATTTGAATAAAGACAAAACCAAAAATTTGTTGTCTAACAATTTATTACTTAGCGAAAACACCCCCTGATTCTAGAGTCAATTACGTCTAGGTTCATCCAAAAATTACGCAGATAAACTAATTAGTACTCACTTCGTCCCTTATTTAAAGTCTAGTATTTCAATTTGGGCTGTCCCTTAATAAGTGTCCATTTAATAAAGTTAGTGGGTAAAAGTTGGTGCTTGATGATTTTGTAGTCCTAAATTAATGGGTTGCCCCAAGCGTAGGGCGAAGACCGACGTAGCACAATATCCAGTAAGTCTGAAGTCAAATCCACAGAGACAGTGATGTGTGCTAACTAAAAACTCGGGTTTTACTAATTAAACGGGCTCTTAGGTAGCCACCTCTTATCGTTTTGATTGAGATTAACTAAAACCTAGAAATTGATTGTACTTTTCAAATAATCTATACTACTTCTTTTAAAAACACAAAGATGTTTTCTACTTTTTGCTTTCAAAAAATGTCCCAACCAGTTTTTATGAATCCAATACCAATCTGCCAACTCATATTGCCAATTTTGCCATGGTAAAGCCCATTACAGTGGTAAGCCTCCAAATACCTACAATACATAATACATAATAAACGCATAAAACTCTAAGTAATAATATAAATAGACGTAACAATGATAAATTAGGGGGCGTGTATGTAAATATCTACGCACGTATCAATTGGTGCATTGTCTATTTTATCCCTAAAAGTATATTCCATTTTGAAAAGTTAGTGAGTAAAAGTGTAATGATAATGGATAAATAGGAAAAATAGAGGAAAAAGTTAATGTAAAAGGTATAATGATAATGTCTTTTTAATAAATTGGAGTTACAAAACAAGATACTTAAAAAGAGACGGAGGAAGTATTTCATCCGTCACATAATTTATAGTCTTCTTTTTCTGATAATTCAACTCTATAGATTCATCCCTCCCACTGTGTCCACCACCACAGATTGGATGCGTCACGACACGAATGAGGTATTTGTCCCAGCCGCCCTTGTAGAACCCCATTCTCCCAAATTTTTATTTGACTTCCCCCATTGGAGTATTTGTCCATATATTCTCCCTATTTATACCACCCCAGTTCCTGCCAATAGGGAAAATCATAGTATCATTTGACTCCTCTTTCCAACAATAAATTCTCCAATTGTCATCAATTAATACAAGAAAAAATGGAACGACGAGCAGAAGCAGGGGAGGAAGACAGTACGGCGCACCTCCAAATCCCTCTTCTCACTCCCTACATTATGGGAAACTTCCAACTTTCTCACAGGTATAGAGTCAATCAGTCAAACAAAACCTACTTGTTTTTTTCTTTTTCTTTTTTTTTTTCTTTTTTTGTTTTCTTTTCCTAGTCCCACGGCCCGGACCTAGGTGGTAATCTTTGAAATTTCATCGTGATGAAAATAAATCAATCGGTTCCAATTGTTGTTCTTTAAGATTCGTTCGAGCCTTTGTGCCCTGGCCCGCGTACGCCAGGCCGGGATCGGAAAATTCACAAAAAATTCCTTTTCTGTGGCTTGACCCAAGAATTGAACTCTGATTAATTGTGTGAAGAGCAAATCTACCAATTAATTGGACTAACCATTGTGCTCGCTTGTTTTAGTTAGTGTCAGTCTGTTTCACTAATTAGTTCAAGTAGATTGTTGGTATTTTCGCGTTGATTGTTTCTTCTTGTGTTGCTGTGCTGATCTGTTGTTGACCCGGCGTTTGAAGAAAGTCCCAAACTGGGAGTTTTATTCCATAGAGCCGTTTCAGAAACAAAAATAAGCTCTTATTTTTTAAGAAGGCAATTTCAAACTCAAAAATTATGGGCTTATTGAAATCTAAAAATATATAATATGGATCTTGTTTGAAAGATCTCGATGAGATCTTTTATACGATGCAAACAAAATTGAACAATTATTTTTCATTTACATTATTTTTAAGTTTGAAAATGTGAAATAAGCTATTTATTTTCTGGAACGGGGCCTTAATACTCCTGAAATTCACCGGGCTTTTTTCCCGACTTTGCTACCGAGACACGAATACAGAAACCTTGCACACACTCACTCGTATGGGGGTGGGCCCCCCACACTGTACAAACACTTACACACTCCTGTGGTGTGGTGTGGTGTGGTGTGTGGGCCCAGCATCATGTGTATCAATTTGTGGGCCTTCACGTGGGTGAGCATGTGTAAATGTTTGTGTATTTGTGTGTGGTTTTAGAATTTTCCTCTCGTTAACAACCCTCTTTTGAGTTCAGAAGTTACATTTCTTTTTGGGGGCGACTATTCGCAGCCCCCTATTTTTTCCCGTAACCCGTTAAAAATTTTCTATTATACTAGATAGTTATTGAAATTGAAATACATTTTCAGCATCCAATTACCGAAATATAATAACTTTTTCAACAGCTATTTATCGAAAATGCATATTCGGTAGTTGTTTACCGAAAGTTGAATATATTTTCTACATGTAATTACCAAAATATAATCTTGTTTTTAACAGCTATTTACCGAAATGTTATGTATAATTTTTGACAACCATTTACCGAAATGTGGTGGGCTGCGGGAGAAAATAGGGGGCTACGAACAGTCGGCCCCTTCTTTTTAGTTAATGAATATCTTATGATTGAATGTGATGTGTAAGTATTTTTTTAATGTAAATTGCTTTTCCCACCCCCGACACACCCTCCATGGGGCCCATGCCAAAAGTCCAAAATACCCCTCCCTTTTAATTAAATTCCAGTGTTATTTAATTTATTAATTCCTTTATCTTATTTATTTAATTCATTGATGTAATTATTTAATTTTCTCTTTTCTTTATATCTTTTTTCTCTTTTATTTATTGAATATATTTTTATATTTTTTCTCTTTTATTTATCCAAAATACCCCTCCTTTTTAACTAAATTTTTATTTTTATTTTTATTTAATTTCTTAATTCTTTTATCTTATTTATTTAATATTTTTCATCTAATTGTATTTCTTATTTATTTCTTTTTTTATCTATTTATCTCTTTTTGTATTTCCTTCAATCTCACTATTGCACGCCGATATGAAAAAATCGATATATCTCGGGACTTGATCGGACAACGTTGATAATTTTGGGCAGTCTAAAATGTTTTCAGGACAATTACAGTACTGCAAAGATCAGTCCATTTAATCACCGAATTTGGGAAGTCAAAAATGTTGATCTGTATGTCAATTAATAAATGTGGCCTATTATTAGTTCAAAAAAAAAGACAACAAAAATGTTTATTCGTGTGCCAAGAATATTTATTTAATATTTTGTATATCTTTTTTCTCTTTTATTTATTTAATATTATTTAAATGCTCCAATTTTTAATCTAGATGAATTAATGCGAAGATTTTATTTTGTTATTATTTTATCCTAAATGGTTGTAATGAATTTTTGGCTCTAAGGCCTTTCAACGAGCATCCTAAGGCTTCTTTTTTGGTTTTAGGGCTTTCTTAGAGTGCCTATTGAAAGGCTTTAGAGCAAAAAATTCATTACGATCATTTAGGATAAAATGATCAAAAAAAATAAAATTTTCGCACCAGTTCAATCGGATTGAAAATCCAAACACTTATTTTTTTACACCGTTTATATATTAAAAAATATAGGTAAAAAAATTAATTGTTTCAATTTTCAATCTATTTGAATCGGTGCAAAGATATTTTTTTTCTGATCATTTTATCTTAAGGTCATAATGAATTTTTGACTCTAAGGACTTTCAATCAATGGGTACCTGTTTGGGCTGAATTAGCTCAATCAAATGGCAAATGATTGTGTGCGGGCGTGCCAGAAAAGAAATAACTTCAAAGATGAAATTACTCTTTTCAAATTGATTTGAAACAACTAATTTCAATCAGGCAATTGTGTTATCCGTTCGATTACCTCAACTAAGAGGATTTTTCCTTAAGGTATCAACCAAATAAAAGATTGACGCGCTTCGAACCAGAAAAGATGATTGAACACAAGCAAACCTGAATTTAATCAAAGGTAAGTTTGTATGCAAACACTCTTAAGATTCTTCTAAGAATAATACAGTAAAATAAGCACACTGAATTTAATCAAAAGTGGACTTACAAACGACTATTCTTTGGTAAGAAAAGAACTTACAAGAAAATAAGAAAACTTGAATTTAATCGAAAGCAATCTTACATGCAAATAAGCCTTCAACTTACAAAAAGATCCTACTTTAAACTAAAACTAATCTAAGATAGATCTCTGAGCAATCATTTTGTATGAGTTGTCAGATGATATGAATTTTTTGTGGGGGCTTCTCTCTTCACTTTACTTCTTTATTTATAGACACTGGCCCTGCCTTCGATCCCCACGTCTTCGATTGATATCCACGTTGGCCACATAAAACGGTTGAGGGGGCTTTCGAACGGTTACCTTGATATTTCCAGAATTCCTTCTTCCCCTGCTTGCTTCGATCATGGTGTTCATGGCCACTTCCTGGATCGTGGTTCCTATTTTCAAGCAACGTGAATTAATGCAACACGTCTGCTTCCAAAATGATTCCCTGTAATTGAATCTAATTTCAGTTAAAAACAGGGCAGTGAGGACACCGTTCGATGATCGTAAAGTCTAAATCAACGATTAGATCCAATAATCTCCCAAACCAGCGTTTAATTACTACTCAAACGACACCGGTTCACTTTAAAACGACACCGTTTGTCATAAAAACAGTGTCTCCCTTAATTTCCGCAATCCTCTGCAATTGGTACTCGACTGGGACAGGTTTCATATAGCCACCGCACCGTTCGGGGCTACGTGGAATTTTTCCCTTGGGCGGCACTTTTTAGGATGTAAACACACCCCCCGCATTAACATTTTATTTACGCTAAATAAATGTTAATGGCACACGTTCTCTGCCCATGTCCCTTCAAATTCGGACGCACGAAGCATGACAGGATTTTATTCCCATGCACGTCCATTGAGCTTCCCAAAGATAGCTACAATAATTCTCCTATAAATGGCAGTTAATGATAGGGTTTAACGAATCACATTACCCCTCATAAACCCCTTCGAATTTGAGTCTTCTCTGTTAAGAAGTCTTACGTTTATGGACTCTCTTCCAGAAATCAATCTCATATTAGATAACCTTGACCATCAATCTTACTCTCCCCAAATGTTTCCTCCAGATTCTCCTCGAATGTTGGCAGGCAAAATTATTTCTGATCGAACATTCCATACCCCCAACCCATCTCCCACGGGTTGGGATTCCTCTTTAACCCCTTCGAATTCGTGTGACGGGTCCAACTGGGGCTCATGGGGAGAAAACTCCACCAATACCAATACTGGCACCATACTGGTCAAGTTTGACCAACCTGACCCCACACCTAACAGATTCCATCACTTTCGAACCCTTTTTGCGAGTCAATTCCTGCCTTTGAGCGGTAACGACACCGTTCACATGGGCATGCTCGAATCCTTCTATTCCTCTCTCAAGTTTTCTCCTTTCCTAAAACAGGAGGAAAACTACCTTGGGCCTGCCCCTTATTGCGACTTTAAACGCATGGCCCAAGCCCAAAAAACCCTCTGGCTCACAGAGGTGCAAACCCCACACTTCCCAGCTGACTTCGAAGAGACCAATAAGTTGGTTCCCCTTCCTGAAGAGCCTGACTGGTTCAACGAGGTGAATAACCTTGCCATCAACACCCCTCATTTCCAATGGCAATATGGTTATTCCATCTACCCTGCTGACAAGAGCAAAGCCTTGCAGCTCCTTGCAGCTTTCTCCTTCCTGGATATCCATATCCTCGAAGAACAAGTCCCACTCACCAATTTCAAATGGGCTTGTGAAACACTGGTACTATGCTCCATCCCCTCTGCAGTTTCCTATCAAATCCACTGTTTCTTGGACTTTC
The DNA here is from genome assembly GCA_019656275.1 of Rhododendron kiyosumense. NCBI lineage: Eukaryota > Viridiplantae > Streptophyta > Magnoliopsida > Ericales > Ericaceae > Rhododendron > Rhododendron kiyosumense. Next base: position 22,141 of record BPLS01022581.1, read on the forward strand.
TACCAGTAATCAAGGCATGGCTCGAAGCCAATACCGCTGCGTATTGCTTCGATCAAATCCTTCAAGACTATACCATTGTCAAAGAAAGGATTGAGAAGTTGCATGACCAAATTGAGAACTTTACCGCTGAATCCTTCAAAGTGGTGCCTGGCCATGCAGACAAAAAACTTCGAAGGCGCTTCAAAAGGCAACAAGTGAAGCGTCCAACAAAAGAAGCTAATCTTCGAAGGAAAGCCAAAGCACTGGTGCTCCGTTTTAGGCCTCTGCTGGAGAAGAAATTGGAGTAAGACTCCAAAGAAGATATGAGGAAAATGGAGTTGAAATTCCTCCAATTTGCATGGAACAAGTTTCATAGCCTTGTTACTTGGTCCTTTCCTCATTACTTTGAGAATAAAAAAGCAACTTCTCCGCACCCAGGCCCTTCGAAGGCCTAATTTGTATTTCTTTTTATAAGAACTAGGATTTCCCTTTGCTCTTTTTTTTAGTGTAAATATGCAAATTTCAATTTTGTAATCCAGTAGGTTTGTTCAATGAAATTTCCCCCTTTTTTCAATACGCTGGACTTGGGTTTATTGTTAAAATAGTAATTCTAACAATAACAACTCTTTTAAAGAGCAAAAACAAATCCCAGCGGACCCCAGGGTACGGGCCCACTACAGGCCTGGCCCACCTGCAGGAGTATAAAAGCGGAATTAATTCAAAACCACCCCTTGCACTCTACGCATTCAAGCATTTCAAACTCGAAATCTCTCAAGAACAGAACCCTCTTTCTCCCCAACAACGCTAAAACCAAATTGAATCAATGGCTTCTTCTAGCGATCCAACAGCCCCAGAACATCCTGCTCCCTCTCTGGCATTGAGGCGGTTCGTGTGAGGAAAAACACCGAGACCAACTGAAGAGCCCTACCTCGACGCCAGGGTCTTCATTCCAAACCCTAGCGAAGAAGGTACTTACATTTTGGGCCCTCAACTCATAGGGGAAATCCCTGCTAGACTTTCTCTCTACTATCCTCGATTGGGGATGCCGATATTCGGGCCTGTTCGAGCCTCGATTGGCAAAATTTCCCAAAGAAATCCTTCCCCTGTTGGCCTACATTGGACAAGGATTGGAAGATATGGACCACCCGCATGTTGGCTGCGAAGTCGGACGATCTAGAGAAGGTGGGTTTGAAAAGAATTATTACCCTCCTTCGAAGGGGGTTCCCACAAAATCCTTCTCTGATTCAGGCCGCTTTGGCCTTTTGGGACCCATCCTTCAACTTCTTTCGCTTTAACTGTGGCATGATGGCACCCACAGTTCTGGATGTTACCCAAACGCTGGGGCTTATTCCGTATGGCCCCCAATTCGACCCTACCAAGGAGTACCATCCTCCCGAGGGCTTTACTTGTTTGACCGCCACAAACGGGGCCTTTTCCCAATTCTACCACAGGGAAAAGAAATTGGTAGGCGAAGTGACTGAAACAGAATTCTTTGCCTACATTCTCTACACCCTCTGCAAGCACATCTTCTGCCACTCTAGAAAAAGAGTGATGAATGAATTCGTTCCGTTGGCACTGGCACTGGCTAGAGGAGAAGAGTTCGACTTTGCCTCTTACTTCCTGGGCCACGTCTACAAGGCCGGGTTTGACTTCTATCAGAAGGGTTTGAACCACTCACAGGGAGGGCCCCAATGGTTTATCCAATTATGGCTTCATGCCTATTTCCCTGAGCTGGGTCCCTTCAAAGCACCCACAACCCTTGCTGGCCTCGTTGAGACGCCCAATGTTCATGGTGACAACTACATTCACCCAGAGGATAGTACAACACAGACTTTGGTGTACTACCTGTGCCTCTTTGCTGGTCTTGCCTCAGACAGGGAGTGGCCCAATCCATTCCCTACTCTTGTTGGGCCAGCATGGTTGTTCGACATTCTGGCGGATAGACAGGGAAGATCCTCTCTAGCTCTCCAAGCATGGAGCAACATTCTGACGAGCAGAGAGATCTTCATTTCCTCGTCGAACACCATCAAGTCCATAGCACATGCAGAGGTATACTGCCCTGCACAATTTGCTAGACAGCTGGACTTTGTTCAAGGCATACCTTCCCCTTACTGTGGCTCTGCCAACATTTGTATGTCTGAACGATCACCCATCTCGGTCGAGCATTTCCTGACAGGGTTTGCTCAAGCCAGAAATGCATTGAGGAGGACAATTACTCAGGACTTCAGGGAACCTGAAGTGTGCACCACCCCTGCATTTGACAACTGGTGGCACTCCAACTGCTCCTTCCTCTCAGGGATTAAACCCTACAAAAAGTTTTTAGCCCACATTGGGTTTGAGAAGTCTGAGTTTGTGCATGGCGGAAAAAATGACTCGTCCTCCTTTTCCTCTGACAACGCATTTGGCCTGGCTGGAGGGATCGAAGACATTGCTGGAGGTGAAGTTGAACAAAAATTGACTCCAGTCGAAGCCTCTCCAATTGCAATGATCGCTCCCTCCTCTCCACCAAGAAGGCAATCCATGAGGGTAACACAAAAAAGAGGTAATTGTTTCTGAACCTCCTCTCTTTTGCTGAAACCAAACCTAATTACACTCCATTCTGCAGGTGCTACCTCTTCTTCAGAAAGTGCTTCGAAGAAAAGAAAGATTACTTCTCAGCCCACAGAAGTAATTCCCACCAAGCACTATCTTGAGCCCTCAGCTGTACCTCCAGGTTGGTTTCCTTCCCTCTAACTAGTCTTTAAATTGCCATAATATTTATCCGAGTCACCTTCTTATCCCCTTCCTTTCAGCTTCGAAGAGGACAAGGACCACTAGGAAACGTGGCCCCCAGGTTTCTTCCAGTGATGAAGAAACAGAGAGTGACACAGAGATACTGGCCTCCAGGGGTAAATTCCTTTCTCATTTATGATTCAGTATTCCCTTAGGAATAAGAGGACTTTGCTGTAATTCTGACTCTTGAGTTCGAACCAGGTGAAACAAGACAAGTGAAGGAGACCCTCCCCCATGTGAGGAAGACAACTCCTCCCAAGAGGCCTGTTTCTCCAAAGAAGCCTTCCTCCCCAAAAGAGGTAAGTCAGTTTAAACTGCCCACATTCTCATGCGTCTCTTGTGCTAATGACTTGCTGTTAACTTCTCTGTAGGCTCAAGTTGCATCCCCTGTTGAGGCATTGGACCTAGCTCGTGTTCCCTGCTCTCAACAAGAAGTGATAGAGCCCTCAGCCCAAACGTCAGAAGATGTCCCTCACAAGGTATCCTCTGAATACTCACCTTTCGAATTGTGAAAGGATTCACTCTAACTTTTCTTTGTCCTTTGCAGGCATCCCCTGTTCAAGCTCTTTCTGTACAGAAAGACTTTGCTGCAAAGGATACTGACATACATACTTTGCTGTCATTCCTTACTGAGCCAACCTTTGCACAAGTACTGACCAGTTTGGCTCCTTCGAAGGCTTTGGGGCCACTTCCTATCCTTCAGAGAGACTTCCCCCTCACTCCCTTATCGGTTTCAGGGGAGGGACCTCTAAGGATAAACCCTACTTTGGCTTCGAAGAGCCATACTCTTAGAAGTGCTGAGGATCAAGGCTCCAGTTCAGCCTCTTCCTCTGATCAGGTACTCTTGACAATCAATCATATCTTTCATTTCCTGTTTTCCATTCCACTTAACTTTAACTTATAATCCTTATGCAGGTCACAGGCATGACCCTTTTTCCTGAAGACCATCCCGCATCTTCCTCTTCTCCAATTGACTTGCCCTTAGTGGTTTTTGACATATCCCTCTTTAAGAGTCAATTGGAAGAATTTTGCAATAAAATAGCTACTCCCACTCCTCTTATCTCTTCGAACCCTTTGGAAAGCCTTCAGCAACTCTTGAGCCCCTCCACACCTCTTCTCTTACCTTCTTTTAGGCTTAAACATGTTCTTTCGAAGGAAGAAGTTCTGACATTAAAGAGTCTTCTGAGGACCCTAAATCAGCTAGGACTTCCCACTTTGATTGAACATAGTTTAGCCTATCACTTCGAGGTGTGCCATAAAGCTTTACTTCTCTCCCAAGGTCTTCCCTTGTCAATCAATTCCACTCTCCAAGAACATATCAAGCAGTTCAGTGAATTGATTGCTCACAACCACTTCTTATCCGAGAGCATTGGCTCCACCATTGAAAAGGCCAACAAATTGGAAGCCTAAGCTCTCGAGACCGCTTCTCGCCTATCGCTATATCAAGCTCGAAGAGATAAGCTTTCAGAGCTTGACAAGAAATGGAGAAAGTCAGGAAAGAGAGAGCTGAAGTTTCTAGGGGCTTCCCAGAGCTTGAGGGTGAAGCACTAAGGGATGAGTCGATGCTCCCACGGCTTATTCCTTCCCTTCGAGAGGAACAGAGGAGAAGAGCAGCTCATACGTCCCTTTTGGATGCTAACTTTAGTTCTCTTCGAGGATTACTAACTACCATTTGTAATGTAACTAGCCCTTTTCTGTAACTTTACACAGTTTGTACTTTATTCTTTCATTGATTATTCGATTCTTTTTGGGCAAGTACATCCACAATTAACTCAAACACTGTTTTCCACTTTCCATTACTCAGAAAGATTACTGTGCCAACGCGTCACCTACCGTATCTTAAAGAGCCATAAATGAATACTCCCAAGCTTACTAGTATAAATAGAGGTCTCGAGAAAAAGAAAACTCACAAGCACCTTCTTCCTCCGCTTTCTCTTCTTTCAGCAACTTCCAAACAAGCTCCCCAGTTAGGGCTCCAAAGAAATCCATCATGAAACCTCCTCCCCTGTTTCTGAAGAAAAGCTTTCAACCATAGCCACATCATTTCTCACGAGATTTCCCTTAAACCCTAAGGCCTCTGGGTATAGCCACATCAGTGCTCACGATGTGGCTGTATCCAGCGGTCGCTTCGAAGACCAAAGAATCTAACCAATAATGGTCTTCGAAGCCCACCTACCTACCTATGGAGCTATGAGCTTCCAACTGTGATGCTAGGAGCTCTAGCTCCCTACCAATAATTGGTAGGGAGATTGGATCACATCTCAATGAAGCTTGGTCCAATCTTTGTATCTCAGTTGGATTATTCCTAGAGACCCAGCTTTGATCCCTAGAGACCCAGCTTTAAGATACTATTAGACCTTAGATAGGTTTCTCGATGTAATCCCTTATGCAAATGTAATGGATCCCTAGATAGGTTTCACGATGTAATCTCTTGTAACTTTCTGAGTTGATGAAATGAAAAAATGCTTATTCATTTTTATGTTGTCAATACTGGCTTTGACCATCAAACTGGTAGTGTAGCCTTTCGTTACTGCTTTCATTTTGCTTCTGATGCTAAATACTAACGTGGACGTAACAAGCATAAAGAAAATCAAAGAAGCAAAAATTTTCCTCACAAGTACTTTTGTACTATTTATCCTGACTGGGCTTCTCCTTCGAAACCTCCGAATAAATAATAAACAATATTGACAATGCTCTGACACACGCTGGCTCTTCGAAAACCAACCGCATGCGGACTAAATTAATTTATCCCACTCTTTTACTTCCCCAGGCTATCCAGCCGTTTCCTTGTGAGTTGCAACCCATTAATTATCAGAAAGCATGCCGTCCAAACGCTCTCAGACCCTTCGTCTTCTGAGCCTTACGTATTTCCACTCATCAATGCCCATAATCACTGAAGTGGGTTCTTTGTACTCGTTTAAGTATAAATAAACCCATGTGTTAACAGGACAGTGCATTCTCCTTTTTACTCTCTCCCGCTCCACATATCCAATCATGGATACTGATCAACCTACTCTTTCTGCCAACCTTGCAGCTGAGATGGCTAAGCTGGCCAATATGTTTACGGAGCTCAAGAGAGAGATCCAAACAGAGCTCCAGGCCCTTCGAAGCGAGGTCGAACAGCTTCGAAGCCAGCTGGTGTGCGTAGAGACAGCTTCACGTCTCTGCTTGGCTAGGACCTGGGATGATCTCTCATCCGTCCTTTCGGCTCACGAAGCAAAAAGTCCCCCGGGGGGAGGATCTTCTTAAAGATTCTCCTTTGGGACTGTGAGGATCAACTATGATCTTCATTTTTGCTTTTTTTTTTAAGCCGGAGTTTTTTGTTCAGATCCACTTGGATCTGTTTGTGTTTATTTTACTCAGATCCACTTGGGTCTGTTTCAACCCATTTGGGTTTTCTTTTGTTTTGTTATTTCATAAATATAATGGGAAATTTGGTTGACAATGCTTGACTCTTTCATGGCTTCGAATGCTAATATGACATCTTGACTGAAATGTGATCATATCAGAATTTCAAAGAAAAGAACTCCTGAATGTCAAAACCAATTGAAATCATACCGCTATACAACCAATGCTTTCGAATTCGGGATTCACTTTGGCTTTAGCTTAAGATAACCAAGTCCCATCGAAAACCTCAAAATCCATCCTTCGAAGGCTACCTTCTATGAAAGGATTCCCATATAGATGGAATATAAGCCTTGAGATGCCTTCCATTAATTTTCCTTCGATGAACGTAACCATCCAGATTTCTCAACTGATAGGCTCCTCCTCTCAACACTCTATGGATTTGAAAAGGCCCTTCCCATGTTGGCGCCCATTTTCCTAATCCATCCCTTTTTATTCTTCTATCCCTGATAGGAAGAATAACCTTCCACACAAGATCTCCTTCATCGAAACTTCGAAGGGAGACTCTCTTATTATAACTCCTTGCTACTCTTGCCTTTTGCAACATGATTTGGTTTAAAGCCTTTATTCTGGCTTCATCAATATCTTCTAACTCCATGTGCATGGCTTGATGATAAGACCCTGTATCCAAATTATTTTGACATGCTACTCTTTGAGATCTTACAGTAATCTCCATAGGCAACACAGCATCATGTCCATAAGTTAAGGCAAATGGAGTACTACCCGTGCTAGTCCTCTTTATATTTCTATATGCCCATAAAGTGTCAAGTAACAACTCATGCCAAACCTCTGGGTTCTGATCCACCATTCTTTGAATCCCCTTCTTGATGATCTTATTGGTTGATTCTGCTTGACCATTTGACTGAGCATAATAAGTGCTAGTATATATTAATGAAATTCCATGGTTACTAGCAAAATTCCTTACCAGCTTTGCTTCGAATATGGAACCATTATCCACTGTTATTTTTTGAGGGCTTCCAAACCTGTATATGATTCCTTTTATGAAATCAATAACATGGGTTTGCTTTACCTCTTGAAAAACTTGTGCTTCCACCCACTTTGTAAAATAATCAGTAGCCACTAAGATAAACTTATGCTTTTCCAATGAAGGAGGATAAATCATCCCAATCATGTCCATGGCCCAACCCCTGAAAGGCCATGGTTTTATCACATATTGTAAATCTGTGACTGGCAAACGCTTGAGTGGACCTGTTTTTTGACAGGCTTGACACCCTTTTGCATAATCTATACAATCTTTGAGGATGGTAGGCCAATAATAACCATACCTCCTTATCAACCATCTCATTTTTATGCCAGCTTGATGTGCTCCACAAATTCCTTCATGCACTTCAGCCATTATCTTAAAAGCACTTACCTTATTTAAGCATTTCAACAGAAGGCCGTCCATCCCTCTCTTGAATAGCTCATTGTTGTACATTATGTAGTTTATTGCTTTCAATCTGGTTGCCTTGTCTGCAACACTGTTTGGTTTGGTTAAATATTCAATCAATGCTTGCATCCAATCAACATTTTGACTAGTGGGTACATTAATTTCCAATACTTCGAAACCAGTTATTCTATTCTGTAACATGGGCAGAGATTTTCTCAAAGTTAACTGACAAAACTCCTTTTCATCTTCTGACAAAACTCTGAAACCAGATGCCCTTTGAGCTATTTCATCTGCTTCTTCATTAAAGAATCTGGGAACATAAGTTAAAGTGAGCATATAGAACTGATCTATCAACCTCCTGGCCTGTTGATAATAAATTATCAACGCTGGACTAGTGCATTTAAACTGTCCATTCAACTGATTCACCACTAACTGAGAATCTCCAAAGATTTCAGCAACACTCACTTTTAAGTTGAGCAAAATTTCTAATCCTATGATCAACGCTTCATACTCTGCCTGATTATTGGAACATTGTCCCTCATTCAGTCGAAAACCACATTTGGTTTTCAACCCTTGGGGAGATTCAATAACTATGCCTACTCCAGCCATTTGAGCTGTTCTTGACCCATCGAACCATAATTTCCATGGCTTGATCTCGACCACAGTGGCTTCCAACGCTTTTGGTGTCTCAAGCTCATTTGGATGATCAGCTAGAAAGTTGGCCAATGCCTGGCCTTTTACTGATTTTTGCGGTACATATTCAAGACAAAACTCAATCAAAGATACTATCCATTTCCCAATCTTCCCACTAAGCACTGGCTTAGAAAGCATGTGCTTAATTACATCAGTTTGAGAAATAACATAAGTTACTCTAGGCAACATATAATGCCTGAGTTTCTTGGAAGCATAAAACAAAGCTAAACACAATTTCTCTACTGCAGCATACTTGCATTCACAGGAGTTTAGGAACCTACTAAGATAATAAACTGCTCTTTCCTTGCCATCTTCATTGTCTTGAGCCAACAATACTCCTATTGAGTCGTACGTTGCAGCTAAGTACAACTTTACTGGCTTTCCTTTGATGGGAGGTGCCAAAACAGGAGGGTTGGCTAGATAGCCCTTGATGGCTTCGAAGGCCTCATCATGCTCTCTGGACCACTTGAATTCTTCCCCTTCCTTCAATTTCAACAAAGAAGAGAAAATCTTAGTCTTCCCTGCAGTGTTAGATATAAACCTTCGAAGGAAATTTAATTGACCAAGAAACCTTTGCAACTCCTTCTTTGTAGAAGGTGGTTTGGCTTCAATAATAGCCTTTGCTTTGTTCTTGTCAACTTGTATTCCTTTGTTATGGACTAAATATCCCAGAAATTTTCCAGCTGACACTCCAAAAGCACACTTTTCTGGATTCAATTTCAACTGATAATGCTTCATTTGTTGAAATGCCTTCTCTAAGTGTTTCAAATGATCTTCATCAGAATTTGACTTCACAATGATATCATCTATATAACACTCAAGAAAACTTCCAACCAAATTATGAAAAATGGCATTCATAGCCCTCTGGTAAGTAGCTCCAGCATTTTTTAGTCCAAATGGCATTTTGACCAATTCAAAGATGCCAATATTACCAGGGCAAGCAAATGCTGTTTTATGCACATCTTCCTTTGCAATACAAATTTGATTATACCCTGAATGCCCATCCAATATGGATAATATCTTGTGTCCAGCTGAACCGTCCACAAGTGTATCCACATTAGGCATTGGATATTCATCTTTAGGAGTTGCAGTATTTAGGTTTCGAAAGTCAACACAGATCCTGATAGTCCCATTCTTTTTAGGGACTGGAACCACATTGGATAGCCATTCGACATACCTGGCTGTTCTAATAAAACCTGCATCCAGAAGCCTCTGCATCTCCTTTTTAACACCTGCAATAGTTTCTGGACTCATCTTCCTGGTTGGCTGCTTTACAGGTTTGAATTGTGGCTTGATAGGCAACCTATGCTCCACCAATTCCCTGTCCAACCCAGGCAGTTCCTTGTAACTCCGTGCAAAGCAATCTTTGTTTGCTTTCAGTAGTGCTACTAACCCAGCTTTCACCTCTGGTTCAAGCTGTTTATTAATGAACACTGGACTGGGGTTTTGTTCATCCCCCAATTTTACTTCCTCCAGAAGGTCTTGAGCTTCAACCTGTTCTGGAGAAGCAACCTGGATTTCCTCCTCATGAGGCTTATCTTCCTGCATAACATCTTCCCATACATTGTCTTCTTGAATCTTCTGCTCGATTCCCAAAGCAACATACCTCACCAAAGCCAAAGAGTTGGCCTCTTCTTCTGCCTCTTCCTTGGACTTACATCCAAGCAGCATCATCTTTTGGGGTGTCTGATTCATAATCAACAGTTTGCTTTAGCTTCGATTTCAGCTCTGCCAATTCTCCCAGTTCCATCTCGTTGGTTGGGTAAGTGGCTGCTTGCAGTAATTCACTCAAAGGAACTACGTCTGATTTGTACATTTCTGCTTCAGCAAAATTTGCTGTGGCACTAAATGGATGTGGATCAGCTTTGACTCCTTCAACACCCACTTCTTTGCCTTTGTCATACTTGCCAATCATTAATTCCTGATGCATGGAGGAAGGGACACATCCATTAACATGAATCCAATCTCTTCCCAATAAAGCATTATATTTAGCATATGTGTCAACCACAAAGAAAGCAGTATCAGTCTCTATGCCTCCTACTGCCAATCTAATGGAGATGATTCCCCTGGCATGTTGACTTTCCCCAGTAAATCCTGCAATGGATGTGCTAGTTGGAATCAATTTTGCTTTTCCTTTCCCTAGCTTTTTCAAGGTTTGGAAAGGCAAAATATTCACTGCAGCTCCATTGTCTACTAGGATTCTGTTAAGTGGGACTCCATCGAAATATGCAGTAATATATAATGGACGCAAATGTTGTCTCATTGTATTAGTAGGTAATTTAAATGGATATGAAATTTCCACATAATTTAAATCTATTACCAAGGGGTATTCGACGTCGGACATGGACTCCGGGACAAAACAAGCACTTTCTTTTAAGCTTACCTCCAAACTCTCTTGACTCTGCTCAATTTCACATACCAGGTTCTCGTCCATCTCAATCTGAGCCACCTCTTCCAAGTCGCAATTGTTGCATATGATGTTCAATTCTTCATCACTCAGCGTTTCTTCGAAGTCGATTGGCTTGTCCAAGTTCGACCAAGCATCACCTTGGCCTTTCATTGTCTGGCCATTCTTGAAGAAATCCATAGAGCATGGATACACCATATTCACCTGCACTTCTGGCTGACCCCCAAATTGGATTGTTGCCCTTTCTTTGGCTGGTTTAGGTGCCTCAGTTTCCTTAGGTTCCTTGCTCTCAACCTCTTGTGTTGATAGCTCCATGGGTGAGGAGCTCCCTTCGATCCCTTCTTGTTCTACCAACATGGCTTTGAGTAACCCGGACTGGTAACTAGCCAATGAATTGGGAGAAGGTGGATCAAAATCTTCTTCGAGCATGACAGATGCTTCTTTCTTCAAAGTCTCCCTCTCATGATACTGGGCTCGAAACTCTTCTGGGTCCCTCTTAACCCTGTCAAACCGTGGATTAAGCCTTGCTCCCCTGCCTGATTCTTCCCCCGTTGAGGATTCTCCTGATTGGAAAAGCGTGTATTTTCTCTGGAGCTTCCTTTTCTGAGTTCTTGAAAGCAATGGAACCATCTGGGGTATTTGGGACTTAGGATCCCTGATTAACACCCAGTTTCCAGAGTTCGAGACTGGTGGCTTGAAAGTTCTATTCTCATTCCTGTTGGAGCCTTTGTACCCTTGGAACAGATCAGGCTTGACTTGCTTGAGAAACCAATCAGGAACCCCTTTCACCAGAGTGAAATCTTCTTGCTTGGCCTCTCCTAGCGCCTCAGCTGTCTGACCAATGTTGGCCTTCTTCGAAGGTGGCAACTCCCTTCTGTGGATGGCTGGGACAGGGCTAGTGGGCACATCCCTCTTTGGTGCCAACCAAGGCTTACTGTCACTTAGCCTTGCTTGCACTGGGGCCAATCTCTTCATTCCCATCTCCTTAGGGAAAAAACTCACGCCCTTCCTATCCAAGTCCTTAAAAACCAGATAGTTGGCCCTGCAACCTACACACAGGCACTCCAAAAATGAAGCTTCCAACATGGGCAAATGATGATTACCTGAGAACCTCTGTGAAGACAACCCATCATTGGTTCGTCTATAATGAGTTGGCCTCATTCCCATGCCTCGAGGATGGCCAACGTATGGCTTGCCCCTTCCATATTGAACAGTATTCATGTTCACAGGTGCCTCCTTATCCTGCCAATATTTCTTGACAGTTCGAGCCAGGGAGGAGGGCACATTGGTGTTGACTTCCTCTACCTTTGGAAAAGGCGTTGTATCAATTCCCATAGTCTTTTCTGGAAATTTGATTCTTCCCTTCTTGATTTGTTCTTGAATCCTGTCACGAAAAACATTACAAGACTTAGTTGAATGGGACCAAGAGTCATGCCATTTGCAATAAGTCTTCCCATTCTTTTCTTCTGTCGTGGGCAGTTTCACATTCGAAGGCAGCTTGATAATTTTCTTTCTTAACAAGAAATCAAAAATCTCATCAGCTTTTGATATATCAAAAGAGTATACTTTAGTAATCTCCTTTTGTTTGAATTTCTGTCCTAGAGATACATTCTTTTGAATCAAAGGCTCGCAAACACAAGGGTCATGCTCTATAATTTCTGCAGCATCTATCTCGTAATTGGGATCCTTATAATACGTAGGGTAAGAGGAATTATGTCTGTCCATATCCTCTTCTAGCAGTGATTCATATCTAGCCACTTTATAGGTTAGATCTGCAAAGTCTCTAAACTCTGTAGAATCAAACCTCTTTCGAAGCTCTCTTTCTAAACCATCTTGTGCTAATCTTACGAATTCTGCCTCTGGCAGTCGAAGTTTGCATTTGGTCTTTGCTCTTTTGAACCTAGATATGAAATCTGCTACTTTCTCATCTGGTTTCTGCTTCAGCCTTGCTAAGTCTGCCATAGAGACTTCAGGCTCAGCATTGAAGAACTGTGCATGGAATGCCTCTTCCATCTGAAACCAATCAGTTATTGACTCTGGTGGCAAGTTAGTATACCATGCAAAAGCTGGCCCTGACAAGGAATTTGGGAATAGCTTCAACTTCATGAAGCCATTTTGAGCCAAATTCTTACACTGGGCAGAAAACCTCGCTATGTGCTCTATAGAGGACTGTCTCCCATCTCCATAGAACAAGGTAAAATCTGGGATTTTAAACTCTTTAGGGATTTGGAAAGTCGTGTCTACCCATTCCGGATATGGTTTTCTATAAATTTGAGGTTGTACCCCCCGAGTTCGAGGTCCACAAACCTCTTGTATGAGACCCATGACTTGGTCCCTTAGTACTGGATTGCCTATGAGGAAGTTTTGCTCCTGATTTTCGACAGGAAACTCTGGTCCTATGAAACCATCTTCATAAACTCCCCTTGCCGTGTCTAAATCCCCTTGTTTCTCCCTAGGAATCCTCCCAAACGGTGTAGGTTGCATTTCATCAAATGCTTCATTAGTTCGAACAGACCTATGGATTCCATAAGCCGTCGTGAGAGGATTCTTGGTAGTTAGGACTTTTTGGCGAGGGTGTTGTGGGTTTTCACCCCTCCTCTCAGGCTTATTAACCAATTCTGGTTCTGAATCATCCTCCAATCCCCCAAATGTAGGTTCGAAGAGAGGATTCACACTCTGTCTTTCTCTAGTATTCCGTCGAACCCCTATGGTAACACCATGAGGTTGCCTTGGAATCTCTAGGACAGGTTTTGTAGGTCTCACAGGCTCATACCAAGATTGTGGTATTTCATCTGGATACATCTTTTCCTTACCTGTTCTAGATTTCATTCTACTTCCACCACTATCCTCTCCAAGCCTTCCTTCGAAGGAACTTTGGTGAGTGTTCGAGTTGGCATGATTATTTAGCCCATTATCCCCTGGGCTATTCCTTGCTGCCTCTAAGTTGGGCAACCTATTTCTCATGCTTTTGATCATGGCTCTCTGGGTTTGAGCCATCTCTCGAAAAGCTACCATCATTTCTCTAAACACTTCCTCTCTATCGTGGTCTTTGCCACTGGCTTGTCCTTTTTGGAAGCTTGGAGGTACCTCCTCAGGAGGTACTTCATAGGAGGACTCTTCATAATGAGGCTCTTCTTCTATTTCTAAAGCCAATTGAGGAAAACCAAGATTCGTTGGCGTTCCTAACTCTACTGCCTGTTCTGGCACAGCTTGTTCTTCTGGCGCTAGATCAGCCATGGGTGTTCCTATTTGTTTTCGAAGCCTTGGCATTTTGACACCTTTGTGTCCCACCGGGCGTGCCAAAAATTATTTGGGCTGAATTAGCTCAATCAAATGGCAAATGATTGTGTGCGGGCGTGCCAGAAAAGAAATAACTTCAAAGATGAAATTACTCTTTTCAAATTGATTTGAAACAACTAATTTCAATCAGGCAATTGTGTTATCCGTTCGATTACCTCAACTAAGAGGATTTTTCCTTAAGGTATCAACCAAATAAAAGATTGACGCGCTTCGAACCA